>JAVQJF010012202.1:0-10070 GCA_036023855.1 Gadopsis marmoratus
CTGGGGGGGCCTGTGTTGTTGTTGGGGAGAGAGAGAGAGAGAGAGAGAGAGAGAGAGAGACAGAGAGAGCAATAAATAGGGAAGAAAAGCAACTCAAGAAGTCATCTGTAGTAGCGTGAAGGACAGTGTTGTAGTTTCCACTTCTAGCAGTTTTCGTTCACTAAAACCCTCACCTGAACAATAATCGCCCAACTGTATCTTAGCAACTGTCCATAACCAGGCAGGCTAGCCCCGCCAAGCTGTGTGCATGAGGCTGTGATGAAAGCAATACTCTGCATCTAAAGAGGTTGAGTAGTGACTTTTTTTTTACCTCACCTCCAAAACCAAAAAATACATGAGCAAAATTATAATTAATGGTTTCTGCTCTAACAGCAAATGTTAGCATGGCTGGCTAACTACCTACAGTAACCTATCCATGCATTATTTCCACGGCCAGCAGCATTTCCTTCTACATTATTTTATGGGGCTACGGTTTATATTTTTCTTTATTTTTCTTTATTTTTTTTTAAAAAAGCCTCATTCACTGTCTAATATTTCACCACTGTGTGAGAGCCATTCCTACATACTACACTACTATATCAGAGATTAGGCTAACTTTAGCTGCTTTGTTCACCTCTTTTACATTTGGACAAGTTTACTCTCCTACAACCCCAGCCTCATTTTCTGAGATAGTCAGTAAAGTAACTAAGGGGGTCTTAGCGATTGGTTAATTTATTTAACTGGGATGTATGTGATTGAGAAAATGAAAGGCATGGCAGGCAGTACCTGTGGTTTGATCTGCAGGACGGAGGACGTGTTGGGGAGAGAGGGGGCGAAAGAGACAACAAAAGCAAATTAGCGTCAAAACACATCAACATGATTTAATTGTAAATTCTTTGACATGCACTTCACAAATAATGTTGTCAGTCATGCCTGTTCTCTGAGCTTTTTTCAAAAACATATCCATTACACAAACACAATACACAAACCAACAAACAACATATATTTAATATGCACATCAGAAAAATAATATCAGTGTGAAAAATAGACAAACAACCCTAATCCCTAGCTGCAAGGATGTGTAGGTATGTAACGCACCCTCAGCAACTTGAGAGAAAAAAGAGAAAGAGAAAGATTTCTAAAATGTAATTTGTGTTAATTGATGAGGATGAAAATTATGAGATGTTAAACAGAAAAAACATTGATCTAAAAGCACTGACACTATGAACACACTATGAATCTAGATGTGTTAGATTTAACACTTTTACATTTGATAAGAAAAACATTTGTAGCTATGAATATATATTTCACTCACCATAATAGTAAGGCTCCCTCTCATTGCCTGCACATAAGGACAGCAACAAAAAGATTACATTTGATTAAATGTTAAATATCTCATAGACAGTTTCTGTACACTGGATTAAAGCTTTATTTTGGAATGTGTCAACTAATAATCCCAGTGGGGCAGAAATGTTGTCTTTTTTAAGTTCAATAAAGTTTTAGGGGCTTTATTCCAGATATGCAGATACTCTTGATTAAAACATTATGACAACGTGGTGTGATTAATCAATTAAACAATTAATCATTTGGTCCAAAAAAAATTGAGAAAATGGTGAAAAATGAAGGCAGAGTGACATTTCCAGGTTGCTTGTGTTGTTCAACCAACAGTCCAAAATCCAAGAATATTCACATTAATATCACATAAGGAAAAAAGAAGCAGCAATCGTGACATTTGAGAAGCTCATGTTCAGAACTGATTATAAAACAGTCTGGTAATCATTTTCTGTCGATCGACTAATCAATTCAACGATTTAGCTCTAATGCGTTAGATATATCGTGACAATGTAAAAATAGAAAATGAATCACTGTGCAGTTACTCCTCACCATCCCAGGGCTTGCGCATGAAGTGAGCCATGACCTCCTTTTGGTCGGTCCCGAATTTGTTGGTAGCCACCAGCGTGTACCGCCCGTTGTTGAGGTGTGTGGGGCTGTCCAGCTGCAGGCAGCCGTGGTACTCTCTCTCTGTGATGTCATGGATCATGGTCATGATGTAGAGGCCCTCCGTCACCGCATCACCTTCCAGATACCATTGCAGGTGCGGCTCTGGGTTTCCTGGGAAAGGTTATGAAGACATACAAGACACTAACTGGTTTTATATTATTTAATTATGTTGTCATTGCTGTGATTAATATACTGTGACATTATTCAACATTTAGGTATGGTAGGTTTAAGTATCTCATGCTGGGACAGAAAATGAACATCAAAGTACCACTAAAGGACATTATGTAGCTGTCTCTCTTACCTGACACGCTGAAGGGGATGCACCAGTGATGGTCTGGGATTGCATCACTCAGTTTAGTGATTTTGGGAGGAACTGAGCATCGTAGAGAGAAAAGAGAGTTTAAGAGCAACAGTGTGAGATACAAAACAGAAAAGACAGAAAACAAGATAAGGCCAAAGAGCAATTCAGAGGTAAAACTGGTGAAGCATGCAAAAGAACGAATTACAAGATGAGAGGAATTGCAGTCTTCTCCAGCTTTTAATTCTCTGTCTTAACGTCTCTACTACACTGACGAACACTTTGACACGATAATCTACATTGAATTAGAGCTGCTTGCCAAAGGAGAAACATACAAAGTATATCCAGCAGCAGCGCGGACTCTTTCTCTCCAACAATGTTCTCAGCTGTGCAGCTGATCTTGCTGTTGTGGTCCAGCGACGACAGGTTGGAGAGGCGCAGCACCGATATCTGGCCTGAAGTCTCGATCTGAGTGAGTAGACACATCCATAATATCAGCATGATGATTTGATTTTCTTATCTCATGATCACACAACTTTTAATCGTAGCTATTTGATCAAAAGTCTATAATGGTGGCATTAAACTGCCATGGAAAATCTCATGGTTTGAGAGCTGCAGGAATCAGATTTGGCCTCTAAATGTAAGCAGTCACACATAATGTACAAGTTTAATATTGTTCAGGATATGAGCCAAAGCATGGGGAGCACTGGATTCAGTTTATCATACCGGTGAAATCATCACATTGATGGCACATTATATAGAAGATGACATAAATCTAAATAAATCAGTGGCATTTTTTCTGGTCTGAATCACAGTAAAATATTTATGTTTACATTACTGATATTAAACCAGCTCCCAGTCTGTGGACATGAGGCAGACACCCTCCTCGCATTTAAGGGTAGTCTAAAGACTTTCTTCTTTGATAAAGCTTATAGCAGGGCTGACTCAGGTGAGCCGTGAGACACCCCTTAGTTATAATGCCATAGGACTAGACTGCCGGGATACTTCCCGTGATGCACTGAACTCCTCTCTCCTCCTCTCCATCTTTACGCACTCTTATTCCCATTAATGCTTGTTACTAACTTGACTGCTTCCCTTTCTCTCCTCTCTCTCTCTCTCCTTCTGCTGCTGTCTGCAAGTGTTTCTGCCTCCAGAACTGTAGAGTCTGGATCTGTGAAGTCTGGATCTGTGGTTGAAGCCACCTGCTGCCCCCATGTTCCTGCTCAACAGCCACTGCTGCTATTATTGTTACTGCTCTTTTTATATTACTTTTATTATATTGTTATTAATATGATTTTTATCAGTATTAACATCAATACCATTACCATTACTATTACTTTACATCTCTGTGGAACTGTACTGTGCTGCTGTGTGCTCTCTTTCCTTCTTCTCTCTCTCTCTCTCTCTCTCTCTCTCTCTCCATCTCTCGCTTTGTCTACCCAACCGGTCGAGGCAGATGACCACCCACCCAGACCCTGGTTCTGCAAGAGGTTTCTGCCTGTTAAAAGGGAGTTTTCTGTCTCCTAGTGCTGCTCATGGTGGGAATTGTTGGCTCTCTGAGATAACTTTGCTATGATACAGTGCTATGTGTGAATTTAATTAAATTGGTTCCCAACCCTAAACTCAAATGATAGTAACAAGCATAAGCATACTTAAAGGGATCATTTAGTTTTGGCTAAATGTAAGTCATTGATACCTTGTTTAATGTATTTACAGAGGGTTTACATGTGTAATGATTACATATAGCTGAGTTCAGTTACCAAATGTCAACAGGATCAAGGATCAGTGGAGCATTTTATTGATTTTCTCAATTTAACAATGCATAGATTTATAAAATAGTACAATTCTGAACCTGTTCAGATGGCTTGTTTTGTCAACACTCTAATATTTTTGCTTGGAAAATGACTTTCAATCAATTATTTATGAAAAATATTATTTTTCTGTCAATCAGTCAATTATTTCACTAATTATTTCACAATTGTCACAACAAATGTGATATAACAAACGTAATTCAAACATATCTGGGTTAATGTGTGTGTGGGGGTGGGGGGGGGTTAACCTCATAGTTGGAGACCAATGCCATGTTCCATATCAGCTCAGGTGAGGGCACCCCAGAGGTCGTACAGGACAGCCGCAGGTTTTCCCCCTCCATTAATGTCACTTTGGATGGGCTCAGCGTTGCTATGGGAACCTCTACATACAACCAGGGAGTGGGACGGAGGAGAGGGAGAAGAGGAGGAACGTATAGAGGTTGAGAGAGGAGAGAGGAGAGCAGATGAGAGGAGAGGATGGGAGAGCAAAAAGGAAGGAAGCAAATTTAGGATTCATGGCCAACTCTTGTCTTTTCAGTTTAAACACTAGGCACGTAAGAACCTCGACAATAAGAGTGGAAGAGCAGGCAAACACACACCGGCTACCACAGAGAGAAAAGAAAGACATAAAGAGAGACCTGAAATTCAATCTCCCTCTTTCCCTCTCTCTCTCGCTCTCTCTCGCTTTCAGTTAAGCACACTCACCCCAATCAAACAGTCAGACAAAGACACAGAGTTCAAACACAGTGATGGTTACACTGATTACCAGTACATGTCTTCAGCAGCCCAAGTACTAAATTGATTGGACATAGTCTGAAGCCTCTGTCAAAGCAAAGCCACTGGTGTGTGTGTGTGTATGTGTGTGTGCGTGTGTGTGTGTGTGTGTGTGTGTGTTTGTGTGTACAGTGGTAACCAGGAGGTGACCTGAGTATGACCAATCAGACTCAGAGTCTTGGCACCCTTGTCCCCTGTCCAAAAACAATCCTGGTGAAGAAAGAAGAGAAGACAACAAAAGGCAAGAAAAATAAGAGAGGCAGATGAGAACCAAAAGAAGAGGAGAGAAGAGATGAAAAAGTAAAGAAGGAACAAGACGAAGAAGATGAGAAAAGCGAAGAGAAAGAGAAGAGAAAAGAGAAGAGAAGACAACGAGAACAAAGGGAAGACGAGAAGAGAACTATTGTATAAGAGGAGAAGAAGATGAGAACAAAGAGCGTAGAAGAGAAGAGGAAGAAAAAGAAAAGAAGCTGAGAAAAGATGGGAACCAAGAGAAGAGATGAAGAAGAGAAATGAGAAGACAAGAGAACAAAAAAAAGGCACGAGAAGAAATGGGTGTCGACAGCTACTGCAGATAAAACTGGACAGATTTCTTATCGAATCCCCCCCCCTCCTCCTCTTCCACCTCTTCTGTCCGTCAGCAGAATGCTTATCACCAGGGCAACCCACTTATCACTACGGCAACCCACTCAATCACCATGAAATGCACAAAAAACAGTCATTTCAGTGGTGGCAAGCCCACTGCCATATCAGAAACACATATCTTGACAGGCTCTCAGTAAATCAGCTTTCTACTGCCACTACAGCCATCTGCAGGTCACATTACACACACACACACACACACACACACACACACACACACACACACACACACACACACACACACAAACCTACACTCCACAGAGCTCAGAGATCAGAATCAAGCTCCTGGAAACCTCCCAGGTCGTGATGTTAGTGCAGTTGTCAGGACCTGTCAGTACATAGAAAATAATTTCCACATTCAGTTATCCATGACATTCGGTGTGATTGTAATGCTTTAGATGCGGCGATGTGTTCAAAATCAACAAGTAGGATTCAGGAGGAACTTAACGTAATGAGCATGTTGTCACAACCAGCCTGTGCCTGTGACAACACTGTACGTACTGTATGTGCTTCAGCGTTTGGTCCATGATATAGCCCACCTGCAGCCAGTTGTAAAGGGAAAATACTGGCATTCAAGTGTCTGCAGAGGTTAAGCCAACAACACTGTAGTGTCCTAATGCCAGTGGTGGAATGAAACAAAGTACATTTACTCAAGTATTTAAGTACAAATTCAAAGTACTAAGTGCACAACAGCCGTGTTCGATGTGAGACATCGCTACCCAGTCAAAATGAATGCACTACACAAGTAAGTACATAGTGTACACAGTGTACTGCATGTAAGGGTACTAACGGAAGTATATGAATTGAGACACAGCACATGTATCTCCAGATGTGATGTTTTTATGTTATTTTTAAGGATCGTGTGTTCCTTTATGGACTGAGTAAATGATTCTACTTCTTAAGCTAATTTAGACTTCCAGTAGACTACTACTAAAACTGGATCTCAACTGCTCTCATTTTAGTCAACCAAATTTTGACAGGTACTTATTAACTATTTTATATTTTTATAAAGAAAATATAAATACATTTTTAAATCTTTGGAAGATTATTTTGAATTTCAAAATAAATGTGAAAATCTTACTTTATGTCTGATAATAAAAGGCCTTTTGTTTTTAGTTTTAGTTTTTAACTATTATTACGTTGTTGGCACTTTTTCTATTGTTTCCTTTTACTTTGTATTACCAGATATTATTTCTGAGATGCCAGTGTCGCAAAACTACCTTCTTTTCTCTGACAGAATGAAAACCTTGTCAATCCCAGAAGAATGAATGTGCTAAGAATACATTACATTAGCACTGGGTATACGCCAGTCAGTATAACCCAGATTGCCTTCATTCACCAGGAGCATGTACTATGAATGGGCTTTGAATTATGAGCACAGCATCAGGGATATGCCCAGGTGATGTGGAGCTGCTTCTTGTATTTAAAAGGAAAACATCCACTGCTCCCTGGATTGAAACCTCTGCACAGTGCGCCACAGCATACTGCGTTATTTGCGGTGTCGTTGTCAGCTCTTGTTATGGCCACAATAGGCACGTCCACATTGGTGCTTCGAAGAAGGGTTCACATTGATTATGTAAGGCTCCAGCCTTTCTACCACAGAGATGCAGTCATTTGTGATGAGAGGTGGAAGCAGGGGAGAGAGAGAGAGAGAAATCTTTGACAAAATATAAGGAGAGAAGGAAATGTGCTGCCTCTGTCAGTGCATTATGAGAAGGATTCACAAAATGATTTCTGATCAAAGAATGCAGACAAATAGGGAGGACAATGGGAAGCACCACTGGCTGAGATTATTGACTGTCTGCCTAAAACGTTTGTCAGTCAAGTTGTCAGCTGGCCTGCTCTGACTGACGTCAGGAAATGTGTTCTACATTTAGCATTTAGGTTTATAACTACTTAACCTAACATTTTAACACATTTGTCGTGTTTCCGCTGGGTGTGAGGTTCATTTCCTGTATTTAATTTGATTTTTTTACGTTTGATTGGCTCAACCCAGTTAGTCAAGAACATCAATATTGGATGATTTTGCAAAAACCATGATTACGTTCAGTTAATCCTAGTTTCTACAATAACAGCACAAGGCAACTGTGGCTGAGGAATCGTCATTAATGGTTAATAATAAGGTGAAACTTTGCTCTCCTCCAGACCTTTACTCATGAAGTACTTCCTGCATTTGCATTGGACATAAATGCTTGAGGTGTGGAAATGTCTAACATTGATGTAATTCACAGTGACACTGAGCTGATTCAGCTATGCATCCTTCTTGTCAAACCTGCACAGTTCTCTGTCTACAACAACTTCCCCCTTCCCATTTCAGATTCATAGTAATTATTTTCTTCCCTTTCCCACAGAGATGATTTGCTGAATTGTTTTGACCAGCTACGCTCTTCTGTTTTTGAAGCTGTTGTCCCTTTAATAACCCTCTTGAATCCTTCTGTTAGTGAAACCTCACTGCTAATTGACAGCAGCATGGCCTAAAAAGGAATGCAGGTGGGTCAAACAAAGGTGGCATCGCGCAAGACATCATGTCCATTATGTTTTAAAAGACTTAACCTTGTAAAACATCAGGGCTTCAAGACATGAATATCATCCTAATCTATTTCAGCATGTTGCTGATTTTCTTTGTGCTTTCTAACTTCTGTGGTGATTTCAAGTTTAGTATTACAGATTTTGTGTCTTGTTGTTTAATTCCTTGTTATCTAACAGGTAAGTGAGTGGTCTCCCTGCCTGACTATAGGAAATTCACACATGTGAATGGCATCTACTGCCCACAGACACAGGAGCCATCTGGCCTTTTTGGCTGGTCTGTACTACCATTTACTGCTTGAAACTGTGCCTACGTGCAGTGTTTCACATATACAACTGTGATATACAACAATGTTTGACACATAGACAGATACATAGATTTATAGTTACACTGTACAGTATATTCACACATAGGTCAAGGAGACAGGGGAAAAATAGACAAGAAGAAAGACAGAAAAGGGGATGACAAAGGGCAATAAAATGTAATTACAGCCAATCACATGGGCAGACAGACGGAAAGGGAGACAGATGAAGTTCGCTAGTGCTGTGATGTGTCCAGCAGAGGTCTGGTAACCTATCTGCTGCCATTTCCAGAGCAAATGGAGGAAAAAGTGCCTTTTCTCAGGACAGCTGGTTTAAATTATTAACATTTATACATTTGGATCATTTAGCAGATTTTACAGAAACATAAGGTGTAATGCGTGCAATGGTAGACAAAGCTTACTTTTCTTGATCTTCACATTAAGAAGCATGACCGTAAAGTAATTTTGCAACTCAAGGAAGAGTTGTAAAAGGAAATTAAAGAAGTGGGGAGAGTTGAAATCTTATATTAGGTTTTTTATTGTCTTAATCATACTATTAACAAACAACTGAGTGGGAGTGTTTCAAACCCAACATTTTTGCTGGGTGACACAGTTGACTTATTTTAACTTTGCACAAAGAACGGGACTGCAGTCATTTTTAGAAAAATTCTGTATAGGTCAGCAGTGGGAACAGTCTGCCACCCTTTTCGAGTGGAGCTCCAGCAGTAAACAGTCCACAGAGAGAAACAGAGAGCGAGACATATGCGGGTGGCCTGAGATCAGTGTCAGCCCGAGGGCATCGTTGGGCACTTCCTCTGCTTTGTGCCTTCCTCATATGTCACTCAGAAATGTTCAGACAGACAGAAGGACAGACAGTCGAGCAGAGAGATGGAAAATTAGTAATAAAGAGGGGGAAAGACAGCCTGGGTGACGGAGAGGCAAAAGATAGCGAAAAAGCAAAAGCCCAGCAGTTCAGCCAGACTGAGGGGTCTTTTGGTGTATCACTGTTAGCCCTGGGGCATTATTTGGCACCCCTGCTCCACCATGTCCTCCTCCTCATATGTCACTCTGCCAAGGGGTCCCCTGCCCACCTCTCCAGGGGCCCTGCTGTAACTGCGCTAATGCCAAAAATAACCTCTGCTAATGGAAGGGAGGCAGAGGGGACTGATCAATACGAGTTATCAATGACATTGTTAGCTTCCTTCAGGCTAACTTATTGTTCGCATCCTGAGCGTCCAACTGCCCTGAGCTATTTTTGGTCAGATCACTTACTCTGTCAACAACAGAGTAAGCAAAAAAACTTTGAGATTCATGTTCTGGCTTATTAGGGGGAAGATTTGATTACTTTTCAATTGAGGCCCATAACTCTTTTCTGACTGCTATTATTGTGTGTTTTATAAATTCAAATCAGATATGAAGTTTCCTTTGTGTTCTCACTGTACAGTAATAAACTGGATCTGACTGGGCTCCTTGCTGCAAAGGCTGCAGCAATCTGAGTTTCATTTGTTTACTTGGGCCAACTCAAGCTCTAAATCATGACTGAATATCAATTTTAGCCAAATTTGTGCTTATAAAAACCTACAAATCCAGGCTGAGTTTGAGCAGATTTTTCTTCAGAGAATCAGAGACAGATCAAGCTGTAATCTGTATATGAAAAGAAGAGAGTATAAAATAGAGATGTGAGGGTTGGCCGATCAACCAGGCAACTGAAAGAAGGGGTCTCAGGCAAGATTTACC
>JAVQJF010012209.1:0-37510 GCA_036023855.1 Gadopsis marmoratus
CTCTGCCTCCCTCGTGTCTCCTTGATTGTGTAAATGGTGTCACCTGCTCCCTTGTGTTCACCTGTGGTCCATCCCCTCGTTAGTGTCCTGTGTATTTAAGTGTGTTCAGTTCTCTGTGTTCTTGTGGCGTCATAGTCTGAGTTTCCTGGAGTCATTGTTAAGTGTTTAAGGTCTAGTCCGTGTACGCTCTGGGTTCCTGTTTCATTTCTGCATAAAACCCATGTTACTGTCTGGCTGTCTGCATTTGGGTCCTTCAACTCCTTCCCCCACCGCGGGTTGTGACAGTGTAGAGATTACCAGTGGAAATTAGCAGTCTAGCAGCAAGTTACAGTGCTGTTAAGATGTCCATAAATAGATGTAACTGTATTACGTCGAATAGCCTGTATTCAAAAACATTTACAGGTTCACATTGATGTAGACCTTGTTGTGCAGTTGCTGTTACATTTCATTTGACATGTGATCACAACACAGATGGGCTGGGCCTATATTCTCACGATACTTCGGTGCTGATTCAATGTGCAGTTATATTATATCGTACATACGTTTTCCCATTCAATATTCCGATTTATTTCGATTTTTGATTGGCGTTTTTTTCAACACTAGACCATGGGAGAAAGTTGAGTCATACACTTGATCATGAGTCACAGTTCCAAAAACAAAGCTCAACACATTTCAGTCAGTCTTTCTGAGTATTTCAGCAGCATCACTGCTATACTGCATATAACAGTGGTAAAGAAAATATTATTCATATATCAATATACTGTGTGTATAGAGGGATAGATGTAAAGTCGTGTAAAAACAATCCAGAAAAGGCAACTTAACACAGCCTTCCTCAACTGTGACACTTTAACACAATGAAAATATCTTTTTACAATAAGTTATTTATGAAGTTCTTTGTAAACATGTGGTACATTATATTCTCTCACAGTTGTCTTAGTTCAGAGTTGGGATGTTTGTGGAACTGTAATGTTGCTTTGGAAAAGTACACACTCCACACTCTTTAGTTAGAATGAGTTTCTCCACAGGCCATAGGGCCGTGGTTAATGTCGAACCCTGCTATACACAGATTCATGAATCACACTTTAGCGATTGACTTTTTTTAATTGCCTGTTTATTTGCGTTCTTGGTCTTTTCCTGTTGCCTTGGTTAGCGTTTGATGTGATGATGAACACGCCTCTGGCCTCGTTGTGTTTTACTTGTGTAGTGAAGTTTATTCAGAGGTTGTGGAGAGACCAGGCAGCTCCCAGTTGTGGCTCCTTCAGCAGCATTTACATTCCTCCTTTCTGCGTTCACTCCACACCAGCCAGCCATATTTCTGTTTGCTTCCTTGGTTTGCTTGTTTACCTTTGTTTAATTTGGAAACATGCTGCTGAATATACATATCAGGGGTATCTAGGCCATGTTATTCACGTAACATTAGCTACATGCACTGAAAATGTGGCATGTTTGACCTCATATTGGTGCAGCTGACTCTCCATGTGTGTTTCATTCTACCTCCCTTATATGAGGTGAGACGTCCTTAATGTGGCACATACAGTATATTATGTTGTCATTTTTATAAAGTGTTAAAACATATATATCATTTGGAGGACACAGCTTTGGAGTGAGATGACCAGGACGAGGGAATAAATAAATTGCTCAATCTGTACATATTGAACAGGCAGCACTCAAAGGGAATCAGTTGAATCCAGCAATTCAGACTGAACAGAATAGTGAATGAAAATACAAAAAAAGGAATATTAGCGGTCAGTGATATCAACATCTGTTTTAGGCTCCATCCACACTAATGCATTTTTGTTTTAAAATGCATAAATCAAGCTACGGTTACACCTAGCGTCCACGCTACTTTGACGTTTTCTGACCCCTAAAACGGAAACCTTTCAAATGCTGCTGACCCCGTTTAGTTTGAAAACTCCGGGTTGCGTTTTAGTGAGGACGTATTGGGTCGTATCAGCCATGACGTGTCTTTCCCTGATTCGTCATGCCCCTATCACATGACCAATTATGGGAAATAAAACAAACGACATCAGCCTTGACTATGAGCGCTATGAACACTTCCTTTCAGTGACAGTTCCACGCAGTCGTTGGTCCAAGCAGAGAAATTTCTGCTCTCACTTTTCTCCATCGCTGTTCTTCGTATTATATCATATTATTATATTATATCATATTATTTACTGCAACTAACTAAGCAACCAACTGCAGAGCAGACAATCTGCTTCCTGTTTACTCCAGCAGGTGCATGCCCAGTGCACATGAATGCTCCTGTGTGTGTTCTGGACGGAGATTATTTGTGAAACGGCGATAAAATGCTCGTGTGCACGGAGATCGTTTTAAAGTGAAACGGTATCAGTGTGGATGGAGCCTCACAGGAAGCCTGGCCATGGCTGACAGGCTCCATGGTACACAAAGACTTTCCAAACAGCAGTTGACAGTAGATGAAACTGGGTGTGTGGACTTTGATGTTTGATGTCGTGGGAATATCCTCCACAGGCACGAGGCGGAGGTGTTCCACAGGGAACATCACTAATTGAGCCTTTCTATTTCTGATAGCGGCCTCACCTCTCTGGATTCACCAAGCAGCGGTGCAGGAAACAAGTGCCGTTTCCCGGGGGGGGGCAACAGAAAGGAGGGATTCATTACACAGTGCAGGCATCAGGAAATACCCAGCTCCTCTGCGCCTATTGTATTATTCAGTGATGTAAAATCTGGGGGGGTTGTGAGGGCATTACACTAAGATTACAGAGAAAACCCTGCCTTCCGAATGGGGGCGGCAGGGAAGATTAACAAAACAACAACTTTAATGCAGATTTGCATCTCACTCAGCTGTGTCCAACCGAGAAGAAAAAATAGAGAAGGGAAACAGGAATGCAACTCATGGCATATGTAGGTCACTGAGCACCTGCATGGTTTAACAGCTAGTCATCTACTGTATTTCACACACATCTTCCACATGTCCTGCTCGGCTCTAGTATGTTAAAGAGTCGGACCACACACATGCAGTTAGCACTGGCTCCAATAGTACCAGAGATGAGACCAGAACGCAGACAGGATCAGGGGAGGATGTGGCGGACATGGGAAACACCGCTCCCATAACACACGGTCAGCACTTCCTGAGCTTTCACCGAGCTCCGATACTTTACAGGACAGTTCAGCTGTTTCTTGCCTTTTTGCCCGGTTAGAAAAAGATGCAACCTTTGCTGAAAGGATACCCAGAAGGAAGCAGCTGCTTAACGGATTGCTCAAATATTCAGGAGGAGCGTTATTTAAATCCCATTTGTTTGTTTTGTAGCTACGTATATTGGGAGCATTTTTGACTGGACGTGAATAGAGTGAAACACTAACAGTAGGGAAGAAAATGTCATTATCAGCATTGTGAAAAGACACACGTTGCAAGATTTCTTCTTCTACACTTGGCTTTCTGCCAGTAAATGATTAGGATTTTAGCACTCTTGCCTGAAAGACTTTGAAAATTACTAGCTGCAGCTAACAACTACATTCATGCATCTATTATTCTGCTGATTATTTTTCTCTGGTTAATCCAGATTGTTTTCTATAGAAAATGAAAAACACCTATCATCATTTCCCCGACTCAAGGAGTCTTTGTTTTTGTCCAACCAACAGTCCACAACCCAAAGATAATCTTTTTATTATCATAGAACACCATAACAAATAGCAGGTATTTACTATATTCAAGCATTTATGCCTGAATAATGACTCACACAGTGAATCGATTATTGAAATAGTAAATGGTTGGCCATTCAATTAATTGACTTTTTGTAGTAGCTCAACAAATTCCTTAAATCTGTATGTTAGTTAGGAACTGTGTGGTGTCTGCTGTAATATTCCGTGTCAATATTTTATCTTTTTTCCTCATATTTTTATTGCAAATGTTTCTATTTTATGTTTCTTTATTCTTGACTTGCTTTTTATTTTTATTTTATTTTATTTTTCCAGTACTGTGCTTATTTATGCACGAATATACCAAAGCAAATTCCTTGTATGTGAAAACGTAATAATAACATAAACCCGATTCCCACTCTGAAAGAATACAATGGCCACCTTTACACAAGTCTTACGCTGAGCAGTCAGAGGCAGAACAATTGTCACCTTCAAAGCTGGATATTCCCAAATCTATTTGGGGTTGGTAAATCATTCCTAATAAAATAATGAATCTAATAATATATCAACTATGTTTGGGGTTGCGTCAAAAGGAAGAAAGAATAATGCTAGATACCCTAAATACCAGAGTGCATTTTTTTCCTCCTCACATGAATTTATATTCTGGATGTTGACGAACCCTGATGTAGATGAACTTCCTGAGTGGGGGTGGGGGTTTCATATGTTTTCCTGGACAGCTGTGTACATGGCGGAACTCTCAAGATTTGTATCTGTACGTCAGGCTCACTTGGGCACCTAATCTGCTCTAATCTCAGAATTAAGGAGGAGCACAGGCACAAAGGGGGGGTTGCATTTACTGGAAAGTCATAGTACCAAATTAATCAGCTGGAATCGTTTATTGTCAGCTTTGGATTCTGTTTCACACAGCATAGTCTGATATTTTGGACTCCTGTCATACTTGGCCTAGTTAGATCTGGGATTAAGTAAAAGAGGTAACCACCGACATGCCTCACATACACAAGCTTTGTCGGAAACAGTAAATAGGCATATTTCTACGAGCCTGTGACTGAGTTAAGTTAACTGACATGGAGCAGGTATCCGCCCCCATGTGTGAACACGGGCTCAGTCACGACTCTTCCTTCCACGGTAACGCAAAGATCTCCTTTCATCAGAAGACGTGTCGATGCAGCACAAGTAGCGACAGTGTGAGGAGAAACACTGCCAGTTGAAAAGCATCTCCTCTGCACGTAGCTTTTAATTCTGCCAGAAGTGTGTGGGCTTCTGTGCATGCAGCACAGTGGAGAGGGAACAGCTGACAGGCTCTGACTGGGTTCTGGGTGTTTTGTTTTGTCACATTTGTAAAAATGACTGCAGATTTGTATCCCTGCTCCTTTGCAATTCTTTGCTCAAGTTCTCAGTTAGAAAACAATACTTTGGTAGGTTGTCAAGAACGTTTTTATTCAGTGTGACGGAGCTAAACTTATTCCACTTGGGACCAAATGTAGTTGTCTCTGGTGCTGTAGCACAGTACGGAGTAAATAACGAGGCGCAAAGCCAGTCAAATATGTGTTGAAATGAACATTAGCAGTCAGAACAAGTTGTCATTGTTGTAATGTTTAATGATAATACAAGGCCCAGCCGCAGAGCAGCACCCTCGAGCTGGTCTGGAGTCAGAGTTTGGCTCCTGGACTCTCCAGCAGGGAAGGTGTTTGTGTAGAAGGCGGCTTGAAACCACGTTTTCCAAGTGAAGGTTTGTCTTGCAACATCATCAACACTCACGTGAACAAAAATCTTTTCAAATGAAACGATCTCATCATCATACTTGTTTGTTGTCTCCAGGCATTTATTGTAACAATTTAGATGTGATGGTAAAGGTTTCGAGAGTCTGGAGAGTTTTGGTTTATGTACCTTGAAGGTGCTTGAAATATGCTTGAATTTTACTTTTAAAAAAGCTGTACGAACGCGGTTATTACTTGTCACCAATATTCTTGATAGAAACATTGCCTCCACTTTCATGCAGTATTGATCACGATGAGCACATGGGTAAGGATTTCACAGTGGTCAGAAACAGCATGAGCTCTAAGTTTAAACTATCCAGACAAATATTTTGTCAAACGTAGGCGTGACCTCCATCTGTGTTGTTACACAGATAGTCAGCAGTGGCTGAAAACAAGCTGCCGTCTTGTCATGATCTCCAGACAGACCGTGGGCTAATCAGCTTACCCTCTCTGCTGTAGCAGGTGACCCTAGACGCTGCTGTGTATCCTGATGACAGCTGCTGGAGGTCAGGTCCCTTTTGAGCAGTGTTTTTTTTTATTAACAGTAGAGGCCCGTGAGACTACACCTACATGCTGTCAGCACCAATCAGGGTCCATTCAGTGTCCCTTTGCAGCTGGTCTCTGTGGTCAGTTTGTGTCTCTTTACGATCACGTTGTGTCTCTGTGGGCCTTTTCGGCTCTTTTTAGCCTTTTTGTCTCTGTAGTCATTTGATTGACTTTCAACAGTCACTTCATACTTCTGGTCCAGGGGCCCTGGGCCTGCACCTGCTGGGCCTGTTCAGTAATGCATCCATGATACTAAGAAGCCAACTACCTTTCACCTTCTGATTGGTCCACAAGAACTGAATCCAGGTCGCCTTGATGTTATAATCCATTTCTATGCAAAGTGGCCTTTACTGTAAGACACATGTAGTAAATGTGAAAGCCGCCTCTTGCTGGTGTCTATGTTCAGGAGTTACAAATCATATTACAATGAACTTTTACTCTTGTTTATTTTAAGATTCAGCCAGAGGCTGGCAGCAAGAGCGCTTCCACAAATGGAGATTAAACACTCCATAGATTTTCAGTCACAGTACAATCAGCAAATGTGACCCTGCATCCAAGAGCCAGACCATCATTTTGTGTCCATGAGCGCGTACTTCAGTTAACATTTATGTGGAAGTGACTTTGTGTGGATTTGTTTGCGGACCATAGGCTGTCAGGATGATTCAGCAGTGCCCCCTCCCAAGGCCCTGGCCCTCCACCACATACAGACACGGGTCTTTCCTTCCGGGTTAGTCCCACACGGGCAACAGCATCAGGCTCAGAGAGGGAGAGAGGCAGGCAGTTGATCTACTGGCATGGTGAGCCTGTCCTGTAAAGGGCACATGCCTCCCTGCGCAATTATCCACTGTGCATAGAAACAGCACCCCCACCCTCAACACATAACACACAATGGTTTGACCGACACAACAACAACTGGAACACGGAGCGGCAGGATGCAAAGATCATCACGCTGGTGTGGGATTGACATTTATCTTGACTTTAATTGTGTTTGTGAAATGTAAAAGGAGTGAACACGTTTCAAACGTCCCCGAAGAGCGTGTTAAAATAAGCCCAGCACATAAGTGGATGTCAGCTGGTTTTGTGCATATAGCATGAGATCATCACTCTATCATGAAAATTCATGCAGAGTCTCATGTTGCAATGCCTCCTCGCCCTTGTTTTGCAGGCTACTTCAGCGTGTTGGCAGTGGTGCTGAGAACAAATAGTGACTCACCGTGGACTGATGAGTTCGACAGTAAGAGCTTATAAACAAATGACTCCACACACCAAAGATGCAAAAACTTTGTCTTTTTCACTTCAGCCTTGAATACATTTTCCTGTCCCTCCACTCTTCTCTATCCTGCAGAAATTGAGTTATCATGTTTGATTGAGTCCATTTCTACAACCAATCCCAGAATTGAATGGAAGAAGATAACAAATGATGGGCCCAGTTATGTGTACTTTGACAAAAAGATTTCCGGTAATGTATATAATCTACGTCTCTTCTATTTCCTACAGCTCCTACATGTATTACTGACATTGCTGAACATTGCCTTTTCGTTCGACAGGTGACCTGGAGAACAGAGCGGTGATCAGAGAGCCTGCCACGCTACTGATAACCAATGCCACAAGATCGGACACAGCCAAGTATCGCTGCGAGGTCACTGCCGCTGATGACCAGAAGTCATTTGATGAGATTGTGATTGACCTCGTTGTAAGAGGTACTCTGGCTTACCTGCATCATCGCTGAATCTGTGTGTGTTTCAGTCCCATACTGCATGTAGATTCAACGATGTGAGACAGAAAAGATGATAAAGATTCTTCTAAATGAGGAAAACAAGCCATTTTTGTGCCCTTAAAGAGAGACCTTGCTTAGTGATTCACACTTTGGATGCTGTAAGATGAAACCGTGTTGTAGGTCGCACCAACCCCTTGGCATACACATGAGGATGTGTTATGACCAGACCTTCCCAGCTGCAAAGGCGTGTTCTGGGCTATAAGAGGAAACCTCTGAAACTGCATCTGCTCTGAATTGCAGTGCTAAAGAAAGCAAGCGCCATGTGTTTTGGTGGCGTTTTTTGGCACGGACCAAAAATCGTGTACCCGTCCGGTCCTGTCAATGCACCCAGTCCAGTGAACCATAAGGGGTCAGGGTGACATTGGTTTTGCTTTTTTAAAGCATCAAAGTCAGTCATAGACCCAGCAGCATCAGGAAAGAATGTGCCAGTTTGTTTATCAGTGGGATGCTCATCTGAAGTGCATGAAGAAGATCCACAAGTACAAGTCCTGCGTTCAAAACCTTAAAACTCGAGCAAAAGTAGAGAATTATTATCATTGAAATGTACTTAAAGTAACTAAAGTTAAAGTACTCATTCTGCAGTCAGTGTTTTCCTATTATATCTGCTGTTCATGTGTATATTGCATTTTACTGCAATGGTATTCTATATAATCATCATATGTTTGTAGTGTTGCTGTCCTGAGAGAACCGTGTATCTCTACAAAGCCAGATTTTCATCATTCAATAGCACTTACCCTTTTGGATAAGTGATATTGAGAATGAATCATCAGCTCAGATTTATTTTCAGCTTTGTGACGACGGATGGCGGATTAAAAAGTTTATTAATTTTTCTCAAAGGAACACGTCACTGGACAGTAAGGGGATGGAAAATTGTAGTCTGTAAAGTAACTATAGTAACGGAAGCTGTCAGATAAATATAGTGGAGTAGATACATAAAATGGTAATACTCAAATTTGTACTTAAGTACAGAACTGGAGTAGATGTCCTTAGTTACATCCCATCATGATAGTGACTATGGTCATATGTTTTATGTCACCACAGTAAAGCCGGTGGTGCCAAAATGCAGTGTCCCAAAATCGGTGCCTTTTGGGAAGTCAGCTGAGCTGAGCTGTGTGGAGGAGGAGGGCTTCCCCAAGTCTCAGTACCAGTGGTTCAAGAACCGGGAGGAGATTCCTGATGACCCAAAGACCAGCCTCAAGTTCGTCAACTCCTCGTACACGCTCAGCGCAGAGACAGGAACTCTGGTTAGTATGTGTTTGGACAAGGGCACGCATGAGTGGCAAGGGCGGGGCAGCGGGGGACGGTGGCCTGACGCCCAGGGGTGGGGGCAGATATTTTGGGGAGACAGTTGATGGTGCGAGAGGGCTTGAGCCACGAGGGGAATCTGCTGTCCTCGTTTGCACATTCCTCACTTCTCGCCTGCTTTCCAGCGCAGCTCGATCTGCTCACCCTGCATGCCGACGTGCCAAAGCATGCTACGGTGAAGAAACCCTTTCAATCTATATCCATAAACGAACGAGGTTCGGAGGATGTTTTTCCTGCTGTGCTTATATTTTTAGACTCTTCACAGTTCTCACTCCCCTCTTCCACTCCCATGTGAGGACATAAAGCCTACCAGCCCACGTAGAGAGTGGAATTGTTATTATTCTTATTCGTTATTAGATTACATTATTTGGCCAGTAAAAGTTTCAGCTTCATCACGTTTGGAAGGATAAAGAAAAATAATGTTTTTTTCCGTATTCAACATTTCTTGATATTATTTTATGAACAACTGTATATACAACTGTATATACAACTGTACATCTATCATCCCTGTTATTTAGCCCACGTTTTGTGTAGTTTTTAACAGGCTAATGTAATATAGCTCCGCCATCTTCTCTGGTATGTTACCACACTGGAGTTGCAAAGATAAGCGATATACTGTATGTACTTCTCTTCCTTCACTTGATGCCAGAGGATTTCATGTAGTATCAGCAAAGAACACCTCTGACCACATTCGTTCAGTCTTTTCTCAGACACAGGCAGCAGCTTCCTTTTCATATTGATCATCCTCTAACATGGGGATGACATTTTGTCTGTCAAATGTGGCCTGAGCGTCAGTCCTTCTCTCCACACAGCAACATTTCCCTCCATGCTGACTGCACCCACGTCCTGCCTCTGTGCCTTCACACTGATTTTATTTGGCATCAGTATATCTAACAATACATGCACATCATAATAGAAGTCATCATAATCCAATCATAGTCGCAAGCATCAACAGTATGAGCATTACATTAGGACTTGCGCTCATCAGATTTGTGTTTGTGATTTCTCCAATGCAGAAGTTCATCGCAGTCAGAAAGGAAGATGCGGGCATGTACTTCTGCCGAGCGAAGAACGATGCAGGATACTCTGAGTGTTCGCCCCAGCAGATGGAAGTCTGTAAGTGTGTCACGGATACAAGCACACGTCCTATGTGGTGATGAAATAGTGTCATCCTGTCTTTTATGATCAGGTTAACCAAATGGCCGTGTTTCATTTCTACCTTCTTCCTTGAACTCCACAGATGATATTGACGTGGTCGGGATTGTACTGGGAGTGCTGGTGGTGGTCATAGTGCTCTTATGTATAACAGCGGGGATCTGCTGTGCATACAAGCGAGGCTTCTTCTCCAGCCAAAAACAGACGGGGAACAAGTAAGGCCTCCTCTTGTTCACATGTTCAACTAATACATGTATTCTCCTCTGACTTATCATCCACAAAACCACAATGTGCTTTGTGTCTTTTAGTTACAAAGTTCCAGCTAAAGGAGATGGGTTGGACTACGTCAGGACGGAGGATGAGGTTTGTAGTTAGCAGTTAGAAGGTGGAAAATCAATCTAAAATCTACCTCATATAGTCTGCATCTGCCAAGCACCAGGAGCCAGATGGAGCAATTATGTGTATGCACAGAAGGTGGTATTTATAAAAGATACATGTGAGGAGAGACTGTACACCTCACACACACTTCAGACCGGCATACGCATTTCTTCTAGAATAATGTACTTATCTGCCGATGATAGTTTACAGGGACATGTGATGAATGAATGGCCGCTATAAATAACCAGTCATGCATAATGACAGCAGCACTGGCCGTGTTGGAAAAGCTTTCCGATAAGGCACCATCGGTAAAGTTGCACCTCTTCTCTGAAGTTCCACCGAGGGGTCGAGCGTGCACATGCATGAGCAGGCTTGTCTGTAGATCTACACGGGGGTTTCTGAAGCTGGCACTTGGTGTCATCTATCCAATCTCATCTATCCATGAAAGTGTAGGAGGAAAATGGGAAAAAAATATCTCTGTATTACTGTGGAGCCACATCTGCAGTATGGTGAAGTCTTAAATATTGGCTGTGTGTTCTCTGCAGGGGGATTTCCGACACAAGTCGTCATTTGTGATCTGAAAAGGGAGGCGATGAAGCGGGGGCATTGTGCTGAGTGAAAGACATGACATGTGGGACTGCACTCCACGCTGTCTGACCACGGAGCCGCCACAGCTCATGCTCGGAGCTCAGCGTGACTGAAATCCAACGACACAGGTTCGCCAAAGGTGACGAGATTCCACAGGACAACGATATCTAAAACGATTACACATGTAGCGACTGAGATCCATTTGTCAACTTTTATCACCACCACCACCAACTGAATTGTTTTTGCTAAATTATGGAGTTGTTACGTTACAGTCAGTACCTGGCTTTACACACCGATCGAGGCTACACAAAAGGAAACCCTTAATTCAGTTTATCATGACACCTTTCTACTGTAAACATTTAGCTTCAAACCTTTTTGTCATTTGTATAACATTTCTTTTCTACTGTTGAAATTTGTCAGACTATTTTTGATGGAATATATTTTAAAATGCCTATAGATAAAGGTTTACTTTTTTAAATATTTGTAAAATACTAACGTGTTTTTTTGTTGTTTTTATTTGGTTGTGGATAAAAACATGTAACACTTTAACCACTTTGCATCGAGCTGTGAGCTGTTCCACCTTTGCAACTGGAAGACAGGAAAGGAAATGAAAAATGACTCGCAGTAGCATATCATGATGCGGTTCTGGATCGGCGGTCTCACATATTTAATTTCTCCGCTAGGGATGCCCAGGTTCTGTTGTGCGAGACTTCAGTGTTAATGTTTGTAGATAGGCTTTGCAGAGTGCCAGTCAAATGCTGTGAAACACTGTACACAATCAGTGGTGAGTTTTCTTGATTTTAAGTGTCCTTCTATGCTTGCTGTTAACCTTGTACATATTGATTTTGCTGTCACACCTCTGTTCAGTATTACACTATAAGTATAATAATAGAAATAATGATAATAAGACAGGGTTTGTAAGTTAACCTTCCAGACCCAAACTAAACTGCAGGAAAATTTGCAGTACTTTTACTTTTTCTGTACTGTAAAACTAGACATTGTACTTTGACATTTCAGTGTAAAAGCCTCTATTTGAGTTCTGAGTACTAACGAATAGAATGACCTGACACAGAGAACAAAGACAGTCCAGCCCTGCTGTCAGGACTTTGTTATTGAAACTACTGAGTCACCTATTTTTAAGTTACAATTACAAAAGGTACCAACTCTGCCCCCGACTCTATAGTGCATACACCGACTACTGCAGTGAGACAGACCACGTTAATCACAATATGCAATCTTTTACATGAACCCTGGTGGATATTTGCTGATGTATACAAACTATTTTTGCTAATACCTGTGCTAATTAGAGAGTAGATGGTATCTAACCTGTCTAACCTTTAGCTGTGACTAAATGTTTTAGTTGGAAAGAAGAATCATCTGAGGTTTTTATTTGTCATATTGTGCTCCTCACACAGCACTGGCCCCACACTTCGGTGTTACAGGAATATACAGCTGGGGTCTGGGGGGTTAACACTTGTACTGAATGTATATAGAAATTTCTTTTCTCTCTCTCTCTCTCTCTCAAGATTATGTAAAGTGGTGAAAAATGTAAACATGTTCCTATCTGAGGCGACATGAAACTCTTTCCATTTGTAACGCTGAGAAAAGGTAGCATTTTATCATACCATTCATAAACGCGTGAGCAAGAGCTTCTTAACAGCAGCAAAAGAAACAGCTCGCTCACTCGTCTTCTTTTTCGGTGACAGGAGAGAAAACAATCACACAAGCTTGACTTCCATACGAAGCTCTTGTTCAGCTGCTGTGAACGTTTCTCTCAGCTGCGAGGGTGGTTGGAAAAATGCTAACTGGATATCAGTCATGGTAGAGACGATCTGCCCAACATTTGCACATAGGAAGTTGTCAACACTGCTCAGTCTTTTTCCAAGTTAACATGTTGCTTTGTGGAACCAAGAGAAGATGTTTCTACGTGTACTATTAATCCAGTTAAGTTCACAAAGGAGTCCTGTTACAGGTGCATTGTATGGTGCAGCACACAGATGCACACATCTCCTCTCCTCGTTTGTACAAATTTCATTCCTCTTAAGTGCCTTCTGCCTTTACAGTAGTGCGGTTTCTCTGCAGCCATGCTCTCCCCTGCCTGTACGTTTCTGTGATGCTGTCGGAGGCTTCGTGTTATGCACCCGTTTAACCACAAGCACGGCGTTTGAGAGGAATGATGTTGTTGAAAATTCCCCCTTCCCCTCTTTACGTGCGTATCTGCAACTTTGTAAATAGCTTTTTCATAGACTTGGAAGGTGTAGACATGTTGAAGTAGAAATAGGAATATATTAGTGCCTAAGTAGAGTGGGAATTATTTTTGGTAAAGACACATAGCACTATTAGACAAAAGAGAAGGGTGGAAACCTACAGCAGGGACATTTATACATCAGCTCTGGTTAAGAACGCGTTTAAAAAGACACATTGTCCTGTTTAACTGAGGTGTGTTTTCATTTAGAGCACCGACAGCAGGGGGGGGGGGGATTTGACCCACAACTGCTTTTTGAAATGAACACAATGTTCAAACCAGGAGTTGACTCAGTGTTCACAAAAGTGTCATGCAGCTGTAATAGAGCTCCGGTTAAAGTGTCGGCCTTGGACAGCAAACAGTTCATGTTCTGCAGCTACACAAGAGACTATAATTATGTCCCAGCCCAGAGATGGTTTCCAGTGAGTGTTCTGTATCGGTGGGGGGGGGGGTTAAACCAAGCAAACTCTCCATTGTCTTTCTACCGAACGATGGCAGATCTGATCCAGCACTGTTAACCAAACTCGTGTACAGTAGAATGTCCATTTGGGGCCTGCTGGGGTTGCTTTTGTTCATTTTAGAGCCACTCTATTTGTGATTAATAAAACTCACTTCTAATATTACCCGAGACGTTTGTGTTTGGTTTTTTCTAGTAAGCGAAGTGAAGATTCGCCATCTGTGCTGCCAGTCTTGTCATTTCTCCGCTACTCGCAATCCTCCTCGACTGCTCCAGAGTCTCCCGCTGTTCACAGAAATCCCATCAAGTCCCATCAAATATCCCACTGACAGCGTCTTTGTTGACCGAAAGCCATCATCTATTAGTGGGAGTTAAGCCATTTCCACTTTCTACACTGAAAACAGCTTTCTTGTTCCTGTTTGGTAACTGTGCTTATAAAGGGCTGCAGCAGTGATAAAATATAATAAAGCTAAAAATGTAATAAAGCTTGGGTCACCTATTTTAGTGATTCTCAACCACCGGTGCTACACACTTCTGCTGTTTCCAGGGAGCAAATGGAAATATTTTGAAGTAGCTCAACTGATTTAAATTATGATTTTGAATGAATGAATACAGTGTATCCACATATTACTGCAGCTGTGACACCTGAACACTACCTGTTGCAATTATGTAAGATAGTAAAAAAATAAATCAAATAGTTAGCTATAATGATCAATAATTGGCTAAACGTATGAAGAACAACATACAGTAAATACACAAAAGCAAATTTCATCACAAAACCAAAACTGTCACTCTGGAGATTTTTTTTATATTTCCTGCCTCCTACTTAAGATGTCGATCATATATTTTATTGCTGTCATGTTTGAAAAGCCAGTGTAAGAAGTAGTTAGATTACATCACGTGTGACTGAAACTGTTTTCTTTCTGGATTAGCAAGGTGCCCTTTTGAGTGGTTTGATTTTTAGATCGCTGCAATTCTGATCTCAGACACCGTAGATGTGTTCCAGTGGCTCTGTCAGGGCAGAGAGCTGGGCCGAGCAGGCACTGGAAAGATGTAGCCTATTTAGAAAATATCACAGCGTGATGTGACGAACTGACACACTGACAAGATATTTGTCTGCATCGGAGCTACAGCTGCACCTCCTGCTCTCAGCCGCACATGAATAATTGGTGTCAGCCATTTCGAGACAGCTAGAAGGACTCGGCTTGTATAAAAGTTTGAAGTCATTTGTCCAAACATGAGAAAGACTTGTAGAATTTCACCAAATGTCCCAGCAGGCTGTTGAGGGACAATTTTAGACTTTTTTTCAAAAGATGAGTCACTGTTATGAAAGAACATTGTCTCGGTTCATGCAACATAAAAGCCTCCAGGGGTGTCATTTAACTGTTTGATCATAGAGCTAGTCACAGAAAGGAGGATCATTATGATCTGGTTTTCTCCCCCACGAGTCACCAGAACTAATTATGCAGGAAAGAGAATTTGTTCCCAGAGGAGCTTAGTGATGAGCTGAAGTGACACACACACATAAACCAATACACAATACACCATTTGCAATAACTGTTTCTTCTTCTATACACATAATATTTAAGTACTGTTTCTTTCCTTTTTAATAATGTTTTATATTTCTCAATATTTTTATTGCAAGTTGTTCTGTTTCATATTAGTGTTATCAGCTTGCTTTTTAACAGTACTTTTATTTTATTATTATTATTTTCCTCTGCTATATTTATTTATACACCAATAAACCAAAGCAAAATCAATGCATGTGAAAACCTACTTGGCAATAAACACAATTCTAATTCTGATGTTCTGATGAACTGTTTTTTTGGCTGACTTTTGCTTTTTTTATTAAAAATGTGATACCGACCAATCAGTGTTGTATAAAATGCCAACACTGCAACTGGTTGTCAGTGGAAAAGCCTTTCTGAAGTTTCAGAGGCTTATCCATCCGATCAAAAATTCAAATCTGGGCTGAAGAAAACAAACAAAAAACATGCAGAGCTTTTAATATGAGGGGATGATTTATTTTGTCATGCAAATGCTAAAATATATGAATGATGGCACAAAATATCGGAAATGTAAAAAACTTGAACTGAAGTTGAGCTCAGGAGGCTGCTGTTGATGCTGTTGTTGTTGAACGCTTCCCTCTAGTGGTGCAGCACTGCCATCACACAACTGTGGCAGCATGGACACACAGACGCATTTACTGTCACTGTGATAATTCCAGACATCGAACTGAGTCTGTTTGACCACATCAAAACTCAACTGTTGTTCTTCAGTCTAGTGTTGGAGTTTTTGTTTCATCATTTTTCCATCATCAGTCAGCATATTCAGATGAAAACAGATCTTGGAAAGGTGCTAATATTGGAAGATGTTTTGCCACATACTTAACTTGTACATAGTAACAACAGCTTCAGATAAATATTAGGAAGAGACCTTCCTGATCCATTTCGCCTGTGATCATTTCATTATGATGAGTTTGGTTTTGGTTCACTGACAACCTTCTAATACATCAAATTAACAGCAACAACTAGAACTGACACAACTATGAAGTCGTGGACGTCTTCGTCCCTGGTGTTTCCAAAGTCAACCAACCTTTATCGAGATGGAGACAGACACTCAATAGAAAACATCATTTTCTCACTTAGTGAGGAATCACAGAAGGTTATGAATTGTCATGACTTACTTTTGGTTGGTTTTTATATTTCTACATCGTAACAACGTGGAATGCTTATTTATGCCAAATAACATTTTACAATGTGTGAAGAAATCAACATAATGCATGTGACTGACATTTATTATGAAGCAGCGCTGTGCACCACAGGATGAAATACACCGTCACAACTCTGCAGCTGGTTAGTCTTGCTGCAATATGTTGTCAACCTTTTCATTGTGTCTGGTACACTCATTCTACTTTGGCGAATTTTCTTTTGTTTCAGTGTTTTTTTGGTTTTATTGTATTATAAAATGATGTTCTTTTTTTTTTTTTTACATATTGTGTCTAATTCTTTTCTGAAAAAACTCTTCAGATGAAAGAATTTGAGGGAACTAAATCCCTGCTCATCATCATCTTCATCTAGTTTTATGGCGGTTGGCATTCAGCTGTTGATGCATTAGCGCCACCTCCTGCTCTGGAGTGTGGACCAGCCAGCAGGCATACTATCTATATCACCGCATCCATACTTATCCATCATATCCTGTTAAAAAGCCCTGTTTCTCTTAAAGAAGCTAACAGTACTCTGACCTGTGCTCACTAATTGTGTTGATGTGACTTCCTGCACCCCGAACTCCCTCAGCGTCTCCCTCCTCCTCCTCCTCCTCCTCCTCCTCTCTCTGTGTCTCCTACAGCTCACAACTACCTGCTCTACAGCCTCCTCTTCCTAATAATAAATAATAATAATAATAAATAAATAATACCATTTCCTCCCTCCTATGTTCACTACCCACCCTAGCACCTTTGACGCTCTTCTGAATTAGATATAGATGCCTCCCTTCCCCTTCTCTGTCCCACCTGTCTTTTTTGCCAAATTATACATTTGACTTCTGCTTTACTGAGTCTAATTTGCATTTCTGCAGTTTCTTTCTGCCAATTCATTCCCCCCCACAGAAACTTCACCTGACCCCCCTGACCTGCTATTGAAGAGCTTCACACAGTAAATCCAGATGGCCGTTTGAATGGAAAGACCTAAAACGTTCCGGGACTGACGATGAATCTGAGCAAATCAACACCTTGTCTTGTCTTTTTCCACCCATCGTAGCGCAGCCAACACTGTGTGAAGCCCTTAATTATTGGATGGTTGCAGCCTCTGTCACTCCTGTCTCTGTATACAGTCACTGGACCGTTTCGTTACATGGTAGTTGAATTCCCTCAGTCACTTTCACCTCTTCCACCACCGGCCAAACTACTATCGGGCTCAACCAACACAAATCATGTTAAGATGACGTCAACGTGACGAAATAAGGATGGTTGCCTGAGAGGCTGAACTCCGGGCAGCAAAGCCGCAGCAGCGCCCGGTTCTTCCGCCTGTTGATACTGCGCCAAGAAAGTGCATACACGCACGTTTTGTAACGCGAAAAGACACATAGCGTTTAACATGGTCACATTCAACCCTGTAGCGTTGTGTTTGTTTAGCATGGAGAGAATAGCTTGTATCAAAAGTTTTTTTAAAAAAAGAACCGAAAGAGAGAAACAAACAAAAAGCCCGTTGGATAAATGCAGCTTGTCTTCGCATGACGGGCGGCGCATGCGCAGTCGAGCGGCGTCTAAGTCGAAGTCTTCGGTAATCTGGGAAGCTGCTCGCTGGACGTCTCGCAGCGACACGACGCGAAAACCCCGTGCGCTGTTTTCTAGACCAGAACCGGGAGGGGCGGACACTCTGCCAGCGGGATCCACTGAGCAGCGATGAGCTTCTTTGGGTTTGGTCAAAGTGCGGACATCGATATAGTTCTGAATGACGCCGAAACGAGAAAGAAAGCGGAGCACAAGAGCGAAGACGGCAGGAAGGACCAGTATTTCCTCTTCTACGACGGTGAAACGGTGTCGGGGAAAGTCAACGTTACGCTCAAATACCCGGGGAAGAGGCTGGAGCACAACGGCATCAAGGTTGAGTTCATCGGGCAGATAGGTGAGCGGCGGCAGCGGCGGCGGCGGCGGCGGCCTGCGCGGCACAAGTAGCCAAAGTACGGCAGGAGGTGTTCGGGAGGGCTAGCTACACAACACCACCTCCTGCTCCGAACACGGTGGAGTCTGGTACAGTAACGCGTGAGCCCCCTCACCGTTACACCACGAGATTGTTCCGCCCGTGGCCGTCTCGTGACAGACGCGGGCGCAAGCCAACATCAGCTGACGCGGCAGCCATTGGCTAGCCGTCGTTGACCTTTGACCCCTGTGCTTTCAGCTGATGTAGCCCCGCAGCGGACGTAGCATGTTGCTACGGCGCCGTTAGCGGAGTGATGTAGAACATTACCGACTTTACAGACACTTTTTACTGGATGATTCTCGCGCAAACAAACGGGAAGTGAAATTGAGTTCAGCGGGGGAGGGATGTAATAGCGTACTTCCGCTGGGGGCTGTGTGTCACGTTTATTTAGGTCCCCGTTAGTTGCTGTAACAGCAAGAAGAGCGAACCTGTCCTGGGGTCCACGTGATGCAACACGCAGTACAAGTACACAACCCGATACTGCACCGAATCTGACAAAGTACATGATGTGTTGAACCAGCTGCGGCATTAGAATGCGTTCGTCATAATAACACAATAGTATATAAAAATGTAACCTTGACAGATGTTGTGGCTACATTTTGATAATAATAATAATAATTATCTACTTTTTCTAGGACTTTTACTGATAACTTGTATCCCTGTCACAGATCTGAATCATTCTAATACATAATAAAACTAAACTTCTAGTTTAGTTAGAATACATAATAATAATAATATTACACATCCAGATTTTTAATAGTTTCAGATGGTGTCAGAGCTCTATATCAAAAAGGTCACCTAAGGTGAACTAATTGCACAAAGGCTGCATTGTGTCAGCCTCAGGGGTCCCACTTGATAAGAAAAGATAACTTGTTGCATGGTTTTCAAAGGTCAAAATACTGTTCTATTTTAATTTCTTTAGTAATGTATTAAAATCCAGTGTCTGCCTAGCTTAACTGAGTTCGCAGCATCCTCTTACTTTGTCCGTTCCAGACCCTTAAAGCATGAATGCGTCTTGCCATTTTCCTTCACTGCTGCACCCCTCCCTTTCCCCTTTGTCCGTTCACCACCAATCGTCTCCAAATAAAGCAGAAGAAGAAGTCCTCTGGATCGGGCATAGAAGGGAAAAATGGCAGCTTTAAAGTTGGCTTTGTTTAAAAAAAAAAAAAAAAAAAAAAAGGAAACTTATATAATTAATGTGGTGGCGTACACAAAGGCTGCCCAATTAGCTTAATGGTGTTTCGGGTAAAACAGTTTTTAAGAGAATTTGACAATAGTTGAAACAAATCTATTACAGTTTTCTTCAGTCATCAGATCAGCAGCTGTCAGCCACCAAGACAAAGCTTGTAGAGACTCTTTATAAGAATGCATAGAACTGTGTGTGATGTGTCTCTTGCAGAGCTATACTACGACAGGGGAAACCACCACGAGTTTGTGTCTCTTGTGAAAGACTTGGCTCGGCCGGGGGAGCTCACACAGTCGCAGACGTTTGACTTCGAGTTCACACACGTTGAGAAGCCCTACGAGTCGTACACCGGTCAGAACGTCAAATTGCGGTAAGCCCTGCTGTGTGCGCTGTGCATCAAGTGTTTGCGGTGTGGCTTTGGTAGGAATTTCTCGCATGTTAACGTCCTTTATGTTATTGGAAGCATGAGAAGTTACTAGTTGTACCGGTAGCATTAACACGTTATGGAATAGTTTGACACTGTCTGAAATGTGAGGTTATGTCTAGGCCACTGCTCATAAAACCACAACTTGTTGTGTATAGAGATAACATTTGTTAATTAGTGAGCTTTTGAGGTGCTGGTAGGCTGATTTTTTTGTTAGCTTTGGACAGAGCCAGGCTAGCTGATTAGCTTTATATTTAACACACAGGACCTGAGGGTGGCGTCGGGCTAAATTTTAGCAAGAAAGCTAACAAGCTTTGTAAGCTAATAAGCTAAGGATAGACCTTACCAGTAGTAAGAGTCCAAGGATGTCGTGTCTGTCCTTCCATGTTTCATCCATCCAGCAGCGTCTGTTAGTTGTGTCAGAGCAGTGCAGTGTAACAGGGCCGCTCACTGGTCATAGTGTTACAGCCTTGTTTCATAGTCATTGATTCACAGTTTTCTCCTTCCAGCTACTTTCTGAGGGCGACAGTCAGCCGGAGACTGAATGACATCAGCAAAGAGCTGGACATCGTGGTTCACACGCTCAGCACATACCCTGAGCTCAACTCCTCCATCAAGATGGAAGTGGGCATCGAGGACTGTCTACACATAGAGTTTGAGTACAATAAGTCCAAGTAAGATTCTCTTTGTACAATCCTCCACTAAAATAAGTCCCTTTTTGATCATAGCTGCACCCGAGAGAGCGGGGAAACGGCTGTCGGGTTTTGACGCACCACACGGTTTGCCTGCAGGTACCACCTAAAAGACGTGATCGTAGGGAAGATTTACTTTCTGCTGGTGAGGATTAAGATCAAACACATGGAGATTGACATCATCAAGCGGGAGACAACTGGCACGGGGCCAAACGTCTACCACGAGAACGACACCATAGCAAAGTACGAAATCATGGACGGCGCGCCGGTCAGAGGTAAACACAGGGCTACTTACCGTCATCACTGTGTGAACTGTGTTGCTGTGGTTTCATTTGCTCCGTACGCCTCGTTCTGCAGGAGAGTCCATCCCTATCAGGCTGTTTCTAGCAGGCTATGAGATGACGCCCACCATGAGGGACATTAACAAGAAGTTTTCCGTGCGCTACTACCTCAACCTGGTCCTCATAGATGAGGAGGAAAGGCGCTATTTCAAACAGCAGGTACACATGACGGCACTGTGGCTTCACGTTAGCTTGGAGGTCATCTGTGGTTCATTTGTTGACTTCCAGAAGGGAACACGGTTCCAGTTTAGGTTCCTCGATGCTCAGATGCTTTTGAGTTTTCTTCTGTGCTTAGTCAGTTCTATTCAGTTTTATTCACATAGCGCCATATCATACCCGCTATCCCTGGGCAAGACACTGAACCCCGAGTTGCCCCCGGTGGAGACCAGCATGGCAACTGTGTCCCCATCGGTGTATGAATGTGGTGTGAATGTGCCCCCTAAAGGTCTGTTTGTCTGCCCTGCGATCGACTGGCGACCAGTCCAGGGTGTTTCCCTGCCCCCCCCTGCTGCCCTTCGGGATAAGCAGTCTGGTTAATGAATGAAAGAATATAGACTCTATGATGAGTCACAGTGACTGTTAACTTCATGCCTTGTTGCTCTCGAGTCACTCAGCTGATCTCCAGCAGCTCCTCGCTGCGATAGACATGTCTGAAAATTAAAGGGGCATTAAGCTGATTTTACACATGAAGTTTACTTGTTTTATTTTTATCCTCTAAACGATGAGCAGCATAGATGATGGATGGATGGATTATACTGAGCGTATTTTCCCAAATTACTATATACGAAGTGTTCACATTAATTCTGCTCTCTCTCCTCTAGCCATTCTTCTTTCATCGCAGTGCATGATGGTATATAGTGCTTCTCAGAATGCATTGTGGGATACTTTTGAGTCGTCCACTACAAAACAGCGAACGTGCTGAATGATTTCAGACGCAGCCTCAACATTTTTAACAGAAAGCCTGTATTATAAACTGGAGGTGTTTGAAAGGAATGGGCATTTAGGAAGCAGGAGGGGTCTAATAAAATACACACTTCAGTGGTATTATGGGAAATGTAGGATCTGGCCAGACAAAATGTCGAGATATCTTGGCCTCTGCTGCTTCAATTTTGACAGTTCTGTTGTTTTAATCCCCCAACTTTATAGACCAAGTCACTGCAGCACCCCTTTAATCTGTTGAATATTCTGCTTTTATTTCAAATCTATTTTCAAACAATACTTTATCTGATTTTCTGATTTTTTTTTATCTGATTTTGTGCAGCTCAAACCAGAGCTGCAGCGATTTCAATATAATCAGTTAGTCGATCGTCAGAAAAACGAGTCGGCAGCTGTTTTCATCGTTTCAGACTTTCCTCAAGAACTAAGGCAAAAAAATCTGTGGTTCCAGAATGTTGGTTGGACAAAACAAGACGTTTGAAGACGTGACCTTGGGCTCTGAGATATTAAATTTAAATCATCTGTAGATTAATCGATAATGAAAGTAATCGTTAGTTTAACATTTTTTAATGGAGACATTTGACTGGTTGAGCAAGCAGCTGTCTGACAGGATATAAGGTACCTCATTATTAAGCATGCGTACATAGTAATCATTCATTTCATCTACAGGTGAACATGATTCATTAGCACAGAGGCTAAATATCTAAAACCATGTAATTCTGCTCAGACGGGTCTCACCAGTTAAATTCTGCATAAACCTGCTGTTGCTGAAACGAACTCGCAGGACTAGAAACTGTCAGCAGCTCTCACGGGTGTCGAAGAATCTCTGCTAATCTGATATTTCTTCATTTGTATATCAGCATTTTAACCCTCAGTCACTCTTCCCAGCAGGGTGGATGTGAGACCTCACCGTTGGCACTATGTTGTATATCACTGGTCTTGTATTGTACTGCTGCAGGAGATCACGCTGTGGAGGAAAGGTGACATAGTGAGGAAGAGCATGTCGCACCAAGCCGCCATCGCCTCCCAGCGCTTCGAGGGCTCCTCCCATCCAGAGGTGTCCCAGACCTACAGCAACGACGAAGACGACCGCTAAGGCCCAGCGCACACTTCAGCCTTGTGTAGTGAGTGTCTGAGCGGACGCAGCGCAGACATAATCAGCAAATTCTGAATGTGAATATCATTTGTTTGCATCCAGATTGAATGTGCTGCAGTGTTTTTCAGGGTGTGTGTGTGTGTGTGTGAGAGGCTTTGAAATGACTGTGTGTGTGTGTGTCTCAAGGGAACCGCAGTCAAACCAGACTTGGACTGTAGTTGCAGGTGATTCTGAGTGTTTTGTTTTAACCACCTTGAAGTACCGGCGGGGCGGAGTTTACCACATTAAGACTGACGAGACCGTGTCGGGCTGATTTCTCTGTCGCAAAGAAACGGCACAAAATTGGCTTCTAAGTGTTTAACTTCCATTATTTTTGGCATTTATTACACAGCTCAGCGGGGTGAACTCCACCCGGTCGATGGACTCGGATATCATTTGCAAATATTGTTTGACCAATATCTTGAATTCAGGTGTGTGTATGAACGTACAGCCACCTTGTATGTAACTTTCCTTCAAACGACCTACCTGGATTGAAGCTGCGCTGTACAGAAACTGTAGTGATACAGTGGGTTTCTAAAAAAAACGATAGATCTTACTTATACAGTACTTTTCTGGATGTCTCCTCGAAGGAATGTGATATTAATTCATTTTAAGATTATTTCGGCGCCATGCCCTCTGCTGAAAAAACCAGCGGCTCTCATTTGGTTTTAATTAAAAAAAATTGTTTTGATTTATATATTCTTTTGCCTCTTAGATAATATCTAATAAACAGAAGTATAAGACATTAAAAAAAGCTCTAAATGAAAGGAAATAAATTTACATATTTGTATACGACGATGCTTAAAATATTTTCATACATTCCAAGGCTGTCATCAGAAATAGGCGTGGCTGTAGAGTATTTATTTTTTTAACCAACATTTTCTGTGTTCGGTTGCGGCTCAGTGTCACGTGCTACCGCTGCTGCTAAAACAACCGCGGCACTTGTGGGCGCTGTTGGAATTCTTCTTCCATCATTTTTACGGTCTGATAGGTTGAAGCTCTGCTGTCTTACGTGCACTATGATCTCATTCTGCTTCTCTCAGTGGGTTTGCAGTCACGGCAGGGTTCAGGAGTAGCGTGGAACCGGACTCCACTCTCCCTGGGTATCACTTCATATCTAAAACACAGACAGTATTACACACCTGTGGTTAGTGACCGCGTCGACATGTAGGTGCTTGTGAGTCCTGCTGGCACCGTTTGGTTAGTTAGCATTGTGCCTAAGGGTTTATTGCCAAAATGTTTCAGTGCAATATTACGTAGCAATTGCCACACTGCACTAATACACCCTTTCTTCCCATTTCGACTGTGCTCATCGGTTTCTCCGCTACAGTCAAAAGAATTGGGTTAGTGACAGGTGGAAAAAACAAAAGCTATATTTTACAACTAGATTAAGATTCTGTCCCAGCCTCTATATTTTCTAAATAATCAGTTTATTTGTTGCTCCTGGTCAGGCAGTGTACGTAATTGAGTTCCTGTTTCATTTTGTTTCATTTTCTAAAATCTAATGTCTCCATTCTAAAAAAAAAAAAAATGTTTAAAAACCCCAACTAGTTGGTAGAAAGTGTGAAACACTGAACCGCAGCACTCGGCCTGTTGTCCTTTCATTGCCCTGCCTGCAACTTTTAGCTTGACAAGCTTCTGCTGTTCGACTTCGCAAACTCGTATCACTGTGTGTCACATTAAAGACAGTTTTATATTTCATACTTTTCCTGACAGTAAGGTCAGTTTTTACTATGTTGTTGTCCACTGTCGCCAGACTGCTGTTCAGGTAACTGATAAAGTACAGGACACCCCAGCATAATGCCTTGGTGACGGGTTTCCTTCCTTAGAGATTCTTCCCTTGGCGTGTGACTGATGGTTGTTGAAATCGCTGCCTCGTAAGCTCGCTCTTCTAAAACTTCATTTGCATTAACGGATTGTACCAAAAGGATGTGGGTGTTGAGGAGGGACGAACCTTATATTTGACTTGAAAAAACCCCCCAAAAAACCAACCTTCCCCAGGATTTTTAATATTTGTTTTGGACCTTGCAAATAAATTGCAACACTCTCCCCTCCTAATTTCTCAGCTGAACCCTGATTTTTGAGCTTAATATTTTAATGGTCCAATAATATACAAACTGTACATTTAGCAGAATTGGTGATTGCCACATTTATGGATCGACATAACAACCGTTTACCACGCATTTCACCTGCAGAGGGAGCTGTTTCAACCCGAGTGGAAAAAGGTGCAGATATCTCGAATAAAACATAAATCTGGGGCAAAAATTAAAGATCCTTCTCTGCTCAACCGTCCCTCCACCCAAAAGATACAAAATAAAAATAACTTCCCCTTCTGACCCCACCTCCCCCCCTAACTGTCATTGCATGCGTTACATCCCTGCCTAACTCGACGTCCTTTATTTTGGCAAACCCCACCTTTGGAGTATATTCAGTACAGGGTTTTTGTTGTGCTGATACGTGACTGTGATTTTCATGTTTGCCAGTACTGGTACAGACACACAGTAGCTAAACTAACCCAGTTTGTAATGGAGCGTAAAGCTGAGATTAAAATATGGACCAGTGATGAAATGTACAGTGTAAATGCACAATGTAAATGCAACCCTCCTCCCTCCTTTTGTTTATGTTCATGTCATGTTTTATCTTCCTGTCTATAAATGATAAATGATTTCAATCATTTTATATTCTTGTCCTAATTGCATGATATTGATTTGAGCAAAGTACTTGTGGTTTTGCTTTTTATATCTTTTTCTTCCTAAAAATCTCAAACTGACCAATATTAGACATATGGAATTGGAACTTTAAATATATCATGATTATAAATGCCACATTGGTGATTTCCAGGGTATGTGCCCAGTATAATTCTCACTGTGTGGAGCAAATGTTGTCACTAGAGGGCAGGTTTGGATCAAATGTCTTTAAATGTATAGACAAACAATAAAATAATTGATGTAAGTAAAGGCCAAGGTTAATCTACATTACTCAAAGAGTAACAGATTATGGACTGTTTGGACAGTGATGCCCTGCAACTGCTACATCTGTTAATTTAAAATGTGCAGTCTTACAAAGAGTGCAAGCAAAGCTGCTTTGCCTCAGAAAGTGGAAACTTGTCACTCCACAGGCAAATCTTTAGCTTTTATGCAGCTAAAACTGTTTCCAATGACTCATTCATCGGGGGGGGGGGGGAACCTCAACATTTGAATAGATTCCAGGAAGTGCATCCTGGAATCTATTATCCTGGTGTTATGTGATGAATGTGCCTTCTCAGTATCCAGAAAGAGTGTACGTTACGCAAAAGGAAACCTTGCTGCTAAAGAAAGAAACGTTCCAGAACAAATGCAGAGTGAAGCTTCTTGTGAAGTGAAGAGTTGCTGCACAGCGGCAACAGGAAAGACGGACGTCATCAAAATGCTGAACCACGTCCACGTGACGGAAGCGATAGCTGTCAAATCCGGATGTATGATGGAATAGACTGAAGCAGCGCATAGCTGCTCTTTAACTTTACATCCTCGCGTGGATTATTTGTGTCATTACACGGGTTTGCTCACGCTGCCCGAGCACCAGCAGCTCATCTGAGAACCTGAACATGTGATGACAACATGGCAAAGGAGATCAACTTTAATATAGATTTGGTAGTAATATACGGTACATCATGTGGCTTATTGCAAATAGTATATCTAACATTAAGAAGGATGGGGCTTTTTGTCAAAGGAACAGGAAATAGATAAACACGGTTTTCTTTGGACAGTGAGGATGTGAAATATGGAACAGTAACCAGTAACTGAAGCTGCGGAGTAAAAAAATACAATATTTGGCGTAGATGTATAAAGCTGCATAAAACCAGAAATTCTCAAAGTACAAGTATTTGAATTTGTACTTAAGCACAGTACGTAGTTACATTCCACCACTGGCTTATTGAAGTGAAAGGAGTTCCTCGTGCCATTATTACAGGGCTGACGGAACATTTTGTGTGTGTGTGTGAAGAGTAAAAAGTGCATATCGAAAGTGCAATGCTGTGTAGATTTGTATGTGACAACATGGAAGGATAAGTTGAAAAGAGCACACGTACAGGCAGAGGTGTCTTGTCAGCTGTGCATGTTTTGCTCGAAGTCATGTGTGCAGATGCAGAAAGCCTTTACTAGCTGTTCTTTCTTCTGGATGGACCTAAAAATGATAAGTAACGTGCGTATAGCTGATGACCAGACCTGCATTAAAGCTGAGCTGCGCTTTGGGCCGTTCCTCTGTACGGTGTTTCAGCTCACTGGTAACTGGGAACATCTTGCTTCAGGTTCTTGTTGTAGGTTTACTCCAATTCTTTGTGGGACACAGTCTGACAAACAGCTCTGCTTGTATAGAAAGACAGCTGGCTTTAAACAACAGTATGATCCAGGGTCAGCTCCTGTTTAGTGGTGCTGGCTAACAAAGAAAAAGGACATCCCTAGTGGACACAGGAGTTATTGTCTATGATAAAGACAAAGGATGCGAGGTTCGAGACCGACACGGAAGAAAAGAGATGTGTGAGCGACACTGGTGAAGTGAACTCATATCCCAGCCTTATGTGAGCACTTCTCTGTGTGAAGGGAAGCTCTCAGGAGGCCGCGCGTGTCTTCAAGACCATCTACACCAGCTGCTTTTGCATCGTGGCTGAACATGTTGCTGAGCTGCTGGGGAAAACTAAATAATGTGTTAACGCAGCGAAGCTGCCAGTCCACGCGAGCCCAGGTCGTTCCATGCGACCTGTACTGTATGCTGAGATACTAAAGAACAGCTCTGTGCATGTTGTGTTAAACCTATAACACTGTATGCAAACACTCTACTGGCTAAACTTAAGATTTTACTACAGGTTAGCAAAGAAAGCCAAGACTCTTCTCTGAATGTGACAGTTCATTCTTGAAAAACAAATCTGAACTCAAGCTTTTTGGGGGAAACAACGAAGCCCCTGCCAGGACGTGTTCCCCACTGTTGTTGCAGATGGATGGTGGTGGTGGTGGATCAGCCTCCCCCAACAGAAATGGGCTCTTTGGTCCACTTTGCTACTCCTGTGCTGCCTTCAGGTGCACCTCCCGTTGTCCTACTACACAACTTCAGAATTAATACGCAAGACGTGCCTCTGTTTAAGGCCCATGACGAGCCTGTCTCGTTGGAGGTAAAGGCTCCTGTGCACAGCTGGAACTATTGACCACAGATGTTTTGATTTGCTGTGTCTGGCTGGTTATTGACCATCACCCCCCCAGAGAGGAGCTTCATTTCACGTTTTAGGAAATTCTCGCCTTTAGCTGGCAGTAACAGAACGGGCCCCGATTTAAAAAAGGAAACCAAAGAAAAGTTAGAACGTGACGCCGCAGGGGAAGCGTGACTGGGAGAAAAAGCTCTTTGGCGGGTCTCTAATCTAAGCGACGTTAAATTAACATCGATTAATGCGACGTTCGTAGCCAAAACCACTTCACCTCGCAGCCGGACGGCTCCCTAAACTCTAAACCGCCACGTCTGTTGGCAAATGGGACTTCTTCCTCGTCCTGTTTTCTCAGTGGTGCGCAGCGTTTCCGACAGCACGTGAAGGCAGCACAGCGGTCCGCTCGGTCCCCACACGGAGCGGGTCTCTCCGCGGACGGACACACGGAGGACGGACTACTGTGGCTCCGGCGGAAGGCGAATGCAGTCGGACTCTTGTTTCGGAAAGAGAAGGGTCTTGTTTCTTTCTTTTACCCCCTGAACAGGACAACAACTGCCCGGGAGCCCGGCTGTCCCGGGGGGGTCAGCCGAACGTTAGCCGGCGCGGTCTGGAGCTGGAGGAGACGGACTGAACGCTGTTCTCGAACACTTTCTGCCGGACGTGTCTGAGCCCGCCGGGCGTGATGAGGAGAGAAGCGCCGGGCGGAGGCAGCTAAGCTCATCTCTCCCCCCCCCAGAACCAAGGGTGGTCAACGGCCGCGACCGCGACAACACCGGTACTTTTCCTTTGACTTAGCGCAGCTATGCTACATGCTACACGGCGTGTTTCACGGCGTGTTTCGCGGCGTCCCGCAGAGCCGCAGTTGGTGTCAAGTGGTTTCGGGTCCGAGCAGCGCTGGCTGCCCCTCCTGTAGGAGCAGAACCCGGCTCAGGAACGACGACGTGTCGGTGTCCAGATGTGTCCAGATGTGGGGAGTCGCACGTGCTGCTCAGAGAGCATCATTCGTGTCTCCTTCCAGCTGCACATCAGGCGGGGGCTGCTTTTACCACACGGCCACAGGCTGAGTGGAGTCTGCTGGAGGTTTCTGCCTCAGTCATCAGCAGCTGCAGTGGCTCTGTCTCCTTTTCAAAGTGGCTTCATTTGAAATGTTGAATCATAAAGTAGGTGCCCCCCCAGCTGCAGGTCTGCTGATGCTTCCCTCCCTGCCTGAGGCCTTTAATCTTTATCTAACTGGGCAGGGATGGATGCACATGCACACCATTCATGCTGCCCCGGCTGTGCGTCATCTGTAGTGGAGGGTTTGGGTTGAAAGTGCCTTGCTCAAGGGTACTTTGAGCACGGTTTTCTCCAAAGTGCTTCCCAACCATCTCCCGTGTGCACCGTTTCCTGGTCAGCATGACTCATGTGCTCTAGCAGCACGCCTCTGTACAAACTACATCTCTGGGACGGTGTCCAAGCCCTGGGTCATTATGTAGTTTGCTGTCGGGGGTCACGGTTTTTATGTTTTTAGTGCAACGGGAGGAAACGGTCCTGCACCAGTTGGCTTCGTGTGTGAAAACAAGCGTCTTATCTGTACTTGTACAACTTGCTGCATCTCCGCTGGTTAATTATTCTTATATGAAGAAATATCCCAGTTTGCTTTACTGCACCAGGCCTGCTTTCATTTCCACGGCCCCTGCTCTCTCTGATGCACGATGTTAACAACAAAGAGGCTACAATAGTGTACACTTCAGAGGTAGATGCTAGTGGCCAAAGTACATTATTGGTGGATCATATGTAAAGTTATGGAAAAGGCAACTTAGCACAGCCTTCCATAACTGTGACACTTCAATACCTGAAAAGACATTAACAGAATGAAAATATATTTTTTTAATAATTAATTTCAATTGCGATTTGGGATATTTGTGGAAGTGTAGCGTTGGCGAAGGCAAAGTATATCCAATATGAGGATATAACTTGGTGGCCACAGGCAGTATGTGGTGGCCACATGGTTAATGTTTAAAAAGTCACTTCTGTCAAAAATATACAGAAGGAACTGTGCCCAGTGGACTCAGCTGACCTTTAGGTAGAATTTTGATTCTGATATCGCACTGGTGAGACCTTAAAGTGGGACAGTGATAGATATGTTATACCAGTCTGTGTTGCGTTCAGGGTTCGGTTGCACAACAATCCATTATCATGTCAGTTTTGTACTGAGTTTCGTGGACTTGTGCAACAGAGGCAGTTTGGGCTCTGCGACTTGCTCCGTTCAGTGTCGGAGCTCTTCTTTTGTTGTGGTTATTGCTCTTAGATGTTGTATTCTTCTAGCCGAGGAGAAACTGTACAGCTGTAAATATAAAACATTCTATTAAGAATACGTTACTCATCAAATGACTCATGGTGAATTATTTTGACTGAGATATGCTGCAGAAACGTTTCTGTTCAGACCACTCGAGGTACTTTGAAGCTGCCATGTCCTCCAACTCTTAGAGGCTATTGTAGCAGGTGTGTTCCAGATGTGCACCAGGTGATTACAGCCAGCAAACCGGCTCCTCTACTCGTGTCTGTCTTTGGTTTACAACTGAGCTCTACACTTAGAGGCAATGAGAAGGAGCTGTTTGGCCTTGTTTCAATATTTACCTACACTCCCTAATGTGTAACAATATTAATGTTGATTTATTTGTTAGAATATCTGGCAAAAAATCTCTCATTGAATACAGGCAGGTGTTCGTTGTGGACTCGAGTATTTTTTTGGTTTAAATCAGGCCTGATGAGGAGGGGGCACATTAAGTCCTTAATAAAATAGTGAAATGCCGAATATATAAGGAATTATTTACTTTGTCCCCACTGCAAGTCTGTTTTTTCTGTTTCACACTGCCACGGTAAGGTACTAGATGGGAGCAAATGAGCAAAGCTAATGTCACTGTAACAAGTTTGGACAGACACACAGTGGTGCAATAGATAAGACTCCCAAGGATTTCAGATTTATGGCTGTGGTGTATTCAGGATTCAGTCACATCATAACAGAGTAGTGGCTTCTTATGGCTGATGCCAATCTAGGAGGAGATTGCAGCATATTGTCACACAAGTGAAGCTGTTGTATTGGAGTCTGAGCTACGTTTGTGTACCTGCGTGACAAATAAAACTAATATGTGAGGCAGAAAAATACAACAATTGAGGTTCCAGCAGCGATGCAGACTGCACGAGTCACTGTTGGGTGGTCTGAACTTACCCAAGGCCTCTGTGTTGAAGTTGGTAGGTAGTTTTCAGATACTCCATCTGCAGTAGTTCTTAATCCGAGCTAGCAGCGTGGCTCTATGGACAGCAGTGGTCGGACAGCTCGCCGCTTTGATCTTTGTGGTTTTGGGTTTCATGTGTCAACAACTAATGCATGTGAATGTGGTCCAGACATTCATGTTCCCCTCAGGATGAACTGTAAAGACTTTGGTCATCTTTTAACGTTTACTCCAGCACCGAAACGGGAGTTTGCCCATTACTTTGCTTTATGACCAAATAGCTGCAAAACTAATGACGTTCCCATCAGCCTCAGTTGTTCTTTGTTCAGTGTTAATTCGTAAACGTGTGTTCTCTGGTTTGGATCAGTTGATGAGTTTGTAAACCCGGAGCTTTTCCCCTGGATTTGGTTTCTTTTCACACGCAGAATAATCCAAGCAAACCAAACGGCATCGCTACAAGCCACGTGTCAGATGTGTCAGAATACAGGATGATGGTCCTGTGTTCTAGACTAGTGCATCTTTCTGTGAGAGAAGCATTGCTTGTTGTTCATTCTCCGGTTAGCTGCAACTACTAGAAACAGCTTGTGTGCTCTGAACGCATCCCAGAAGGCTATAGGAGCCATTTAGCTGCTGCTCAGTCGGATCACGTTCCAACCACAAACGAACCACTCCAACTTGTTTGGAACTGGACGGAGGCCACCTCCTCTAAAGGGTCTCGGTACGGTTGTTCCAATCTGCGCCCGAGTGCGATTTGTGTTCACACGTGCCCAAACGAACCACAGAAACCGTGCAAACGCACCAGGGTTTGTTTTAACCAAACAGGTTAGGTGTGAAAACGCCCTCAGATGGGGAACAGAGCCACCATCATGACTGTAGACTGTTATTCTTGTTCAGAGTTCAGTAAGAAGCCCATAGAAATGCTTACTCTGTAAGGGATCACATTTAAAAGCGCACACACCAGTGATCTTGTCTGTGATTTGATGTTTGTTGGTGCAGGCTGTCCTGGATGAAGCCAGTGGCTTTAATCGCAGAAACTGAATTGTTAATGCTCTTTCTGTTTCTGTTCCGGTTTTCTAAGAAACTGAAGGTGGATGCCACTTTCTGTGTTGACCTGCAGTTTCTCAGCCTGTGTCTTCAGTTTCAACCAGTAAATGGTCTGTCTTCTTTCTTTTGCACACATGTTAAATAAATAACTTGATGTCCTCAAAGATAACGTAATACCTTTTCTATCAATACTTCAGAAACACTCATTTAGTGAAGCCAAATCTTGGTTTAACATGTTCTCAGGTTCATGTTCTCACACCACGTCAGTATGTATAGCTTGTTGTACAGTATACAGTACAACAATGATACAGGAGTGTCAGGTTTTCTCCAAATAAATAAATAAATCAGTAGTATGCATTTAAATCAAACAGAAGAACTGCATGCAGACTTATTGTTCTTTCTCCTCTTACGCAACCAACCAGTTTCTTTTGTTGTCTTGTTATGGACACGAAACCTTCTGTACTCTCAAAGGTTTCCTTGTTTGTCTTCGTCCTCAGCGGCCATGCACAAAGCCAGACATGACCTCTGACCCCAACTGACGCATTGTGCGGGGCTGAGCATCCATTGTGATTCCTCTCCGCATGTTCATTAATTATGCATAATGTCCCACACATTCACAGAGCTGCAGACTCTAATTCTTGGTGTGAAAAAGCATCTCGCTGCAGGCTCGGTGCACAGTCACAGGCCTCTGAGGATGCCGCGACATTCCCGAGGGGGATTCCATTCCCCCGTAAACAATCCTGGCTTTGACATGGCCACTGATTAGTGAGTTGCCAGGGTTTTCCCACAGTGGCCCAGCAGATGGACAAAATGGTGTTCTCATTCAGGACTTTGTTGGCAACAAGTTGTGTGATACTACTTGGAAGTGTTTTAGGGAAGCCACGTAGCTGACAGCTTATAGCTTACTCTCTTACCAAGATATTGGGTCATTGCAGCCAAGAAACGGCCAGTGGGGCGAAAAGAGTTCTAAACTAAAGAGCTAAAGGGCATAAATAAAATATAATGGCGTGAAATATTTAACATGGAGCACCTTCAGGGTATTAAGTATACTGTTTTAACTGAGTTAAAAGAAAATGGACTTGGCAATGATTCCTGAGAAGAGGAAGCTGAGGGCATAAGTGGATTTTCTTTGTGGTCAAGCTTATTATGAGGAACTACACTATTACTTGAATTACACATTCAGATTTGTTCTAACGGAGCATTCTGTAAAACAAAAAAGCCTCATTCACCCCACACCGCTCTAAAGCCCGGCAGCTCCAAGTGAGGCAAATCCTCCCAGTTGTCTAGTGGGTCACACTTGTGCGCTCACTGAGACCGTTCATTGGACACCCGCTTTCCAACCCCCTCCCTATTCCCCCTTCCACATTCTGCTAATTAGGTTGATGGGTGTCATGTTGTCTGGGTGCGTTAAGGTCAGATTCACCTGTCGTGTCACAACAGGCTGCCTGTCAATTGCGTATTTGTAAGCACGCCATCTTCGTGTAATTCTTAGTCAGTTTACTGTAGTGAAAAGTCCAGCGATGATGAGACCAAACCGAAGATGGGTTTAAAAAGTGTTCAATATAATGTGGGGAAATAAAAATGCTTTTTGTTTGACTGGACGAAATTAAACAGTTTTTCAGCTGCTGCCTCTTGGTTTTGTGCACAATTTCAAGAGCGTCTTCATTTCTTAATTTTTGATTGATTTGTGTTTCATTCATATCTCTGCCTTGTTCCGAAGGCGTCATTGTGAAGTGGTGTGCTGCGCTTGCTGTACGTCGGCATCGAGAACATTTTCCTGCTTCCCGTCAGAAATCGTCCCTCCAGTATCCTGATTCTTTGGTGGGGGTCGATGGCATTTATTTTCCTGTGGAGGTGTATCTCGTTGCCCAGCTCTGTCCTTCCTCTTCCTCAGTCTTCCTCAGACTTTGATCATATGAATAGCTGAAATGTACTATTGTGCCCAATTATGGAGAAAGAGCTCTGTGTGGGTAAAACCTTTCATCACTTGTGTCTCGTTCACGGGAGCCGGACAGGGTTTTTAAAAAGGTTAAAATATCTTGTTAAGTATATAACTGCGTGCGACACGGTGAATACATTTTGAGAAGACACTGTACAAAAGTGTGTGTTGTCCCCATTTGTACAATTTCTCGCTCTCTCCCCTCTAGATGATGGTAGGCCTTTTGACCCGCCTCAGAGGGGGGCCTTTGTACGACCGAGTTCATGTGAGGCGTACTAAGACCTTCAGTGTCCCATTGTCCAGGCTCGTGGCCTCTTATGAGTGTTTTTAGGACGTTGATTTATGTTCAGTTATAATACCTCTGAGTTTCCATCCTCCTGATCCCTAGACAGTGATTGCACTGTTTCCTACGCTTGCACCTGTGTAATGCCATAAGAGTAACGTTTATAGGCCGTGCAGTTCTGGTTGAACAGCCGTTGATTTCATTGTAACAACAGCACAGCAGTAATTTGCAGCAGTCAGAGCGATTCACTTCCTTATCATGTGGCGGACGGCATTAAACTGTCTGCTTAGTGAAGCACATTGTGTCCCCCCCCCCCTCCTCCCATTCTTTTTGTCTGTTTTTCCTGCTGGAAGAACCATAAGTAATCTATTGTACTACAAACCTCGAGTCTGATTAACTTGTCCTTTCTTAGTGTGCATGCCGAGACTTGTTCAACTGGCGTCCTCTGTTTTTGCTTGCTTCTTCACTCCATAACATATTAATCCAGTCATGAGCTCTATTAAAAAGCCCCAACTTTTAAGTCTGCAGGACATTGCAAAGGCATGTTGGGATGCTGGGACTCGACCATGTGGGCCGGCGAACCCAAACAATGTGCTGATATTGGCTGAAAGCTGCACGGAGCTGCAGCGTTGGTTGTCAGTGGGATCGGCTGTACTAGCAACCCTTTCACATTACAGGGAGTCATTTCAAAGAGCAATCAATGACTCAACGTTAATAGAAAAATTGCTTTAGGGAGCTTTTTAATGACTGACAGGCGCACACAAAACACCCCAGCTTATGTTTCACACTCAAACCCTGTAGAGCTGTTAAGTTGTCTATAAAGTACCTGACTCTGATACCCAACACCGTCTCCTGGCAGGCAGACTTTGTATTCATCTTCCGAAGGTGAATTGAATTAACAAGGTCACTCTCCTGACATCCAGTCTCCAGAGGCTGAAGACAGTAGAGTTTGGAGAAGGAATCGGATGACGAGCATAATGAGGCAGATAAAAACGCAGTGTTGAAAGGGAATTGCAAAGGCTGCGTCACACATTGATTTTGGTCTTGAGTTTGTCCTGGGACAGCTAACTGCCAACCGGCTGACTCCAGTGGGGCGGTGGTGGACTTGGCCTAATGACCAGATCCTGCATTGCCTTTTACAATTATTTGGGGCTATGGTTCAGAAATCATTAAGAGATTACATTCTGTCGTTCCAGTTAATATCTAACTATCTGATGTTTCCTTTGCATTTGGCAGCGCTTTAGAAGCTTGATATAGGAACGTGGCGCTCATCGTCAGCTGCAGCAACAAGAGAACAACACAAGGCTGCTTTGTCATGGCCTAATTCTTGCAAAGCTCCAAATTACCTCATGAATATGCACCACTGACAGAATTGGGGTCAGTGCCTGTCAGTACAGTCAGTATCATACTAGTTTGGTAAATATATGCGAACAACAGTAGGACACCAACAGGACAACACTGTAGGCTTTCTGTTTATTAGGTGCTGGACTTATTTTCTTGCCCAGAGTTTCTTACAGAGTTGCTACAGCAGTAGCATGCAGAGGAATGGAAACTCGAGCTTTTCAGTCACCTCTCTTTGTAGTGATTGTACTGCCCACATTGCATCCTCCAAATGCAGGCCTTGGGAACTGAGTAGTAAAACAAAGTACTTAAAGCCTACATATACTGTATATTGGCCTGGTAATATCAGGAAGGCCATTTTACCTGCTATTTCTACACAACATGTCTAGAATGGAAAGTCACAACTCCTGCAGTCTCACGCTTTAAACTGTGCTGGTCTTTTGAATATGAAGAGGTCTGTTAGGGAAAGCGTTTAAATTTTTTTGGTTTGGTCTTTTTGTGTGTGTTGCCATTCAAACTCCTCTTAGTTTTTCACATTAATAATTTGAGTGTTTACAAAGGAGGAGCTCTGTGTGTTTATGAGAGGATGTCTTTTTTTCTCTCGCTCAAAAGGTCTGAGCTGTGGGTGGCCACGCTCAGCACTTGGATTAATTATTCATATAGAAAAAATGTAGAAAGAGCTGTTAATGGAGCTTGTCCTTCATGCCTACCGAAGAGGGCATTTATTAAAGATAAGTTTTACTTGTGCACAGACGCTGACAAATGCCCCCAAACTGTAATTATTCTGGGGGGACAGCACAAAATCATATTTGTTAAGAGACTGAGTTTACACATTTTAATTTGTTCCTGTGAGGCATGCCATCTGAAAAACAATTATACTAAAGGTTACAGGGTTAGATAATAGAAATAACAGGCATTGCCAAATGATGTAATAATGAAAAGAGGGTATAGATGGGTATGCTCAGCCCCCTCTCAAAGACCTGTTTCTACATGTCCAACGTGTTACAGACAATAGCTTTCAGGGTTCGACATTAAGCATGGCCCGATGGCCTGTGGCCCCCTGTGGCTTCACTGAGCTTTACTCACTCTGATAACGAAATCCTTACGGAAAAACCACAAGAAAAAAGGGGGGGCTATTAAAAAAAAAAAAAAAACGCCACCCACAGAGAGACAACAACTTCAAATGGAGAGTGGACAGCAGGGTCAAATGATTAAGATCTTCAACAACACATACTATTCTGTATGTAACCAGATCCC
>JAVQJF010012212.1:0-11668 GCA_036023855.1 Gadopsis marmoratus
GCAGGTGCGCTCCCATCTTGGTGGGGCAGGGCCGTATGGGACGTACACGCCCCTCCATACTTGGCCCGGCCTCCTCCTGGGGCTCCGAGGCTCAGGCCTCCAGCCTGGGCCTCCACAACTGATAAGATCCCGTGTAAGTAATATTTGAGGAATATTTAAACATTTGTTTGACATCACATTTACCACCATTAGGTCTCAGTAGTGTCCATTGCTTGGGGAGGTAAAATAACATACTGATATAACTTCAAATATTTCAATCTTTACACAGAGATATTAGTAGTGGTTAGTAGTGGAGTCCACTTTTCACATTTTTCATTAAGCTCCGATTGTTGGTTTCTCAGAACATGTTTTTAATAAATGTTGAATATTTAAAGATGGCAGCAAAATGTCCTGTCAGACTGATTATCTTGTTACTTGTTCTTTGATGATATCTTTCCTAATTTAAATAAAAATGTTGCCAGTTCCAGACTATTTTCTTTAGGCGAAGTTCTTGTACAGCTGTTTTTATTTAGTCAACATTTAACATCTGAGACCTTTTAGGTTATTTTGTTAAATAAAAGGGTTTTTTTGAAAAATGTGGATATTCATCAAAGTGTGACATCAAAAGAAGTTAGCACTTAGCAGTTACAGATTGGACCGTTTTAAAAGCATATCAATCTCCCCCTAGTGGCCGGCTGCAGTATAGGTCATAAACCCGCCCCCTCCATGATGGCGGATTGGAAATGGGCCAAACTGACAAGTCAACGCACACGCCAGCTTAATATTTTCCCAGAGATGGTTTCAGTCATTTGATGTACTTTTTATTATGCTGATGTATATTCAAGTGTTCATTTTTCTGATCAGATTGGTTGTGTTTAGTTTGTTGGATGCTATAAAAAGGGGTTAGAAAAAGAGGGGGGGGCTTGCAATTGGTTCAGGCGGGTGTATGGGTGGGACCTCGAGAGTCACAGGTCACGGCTGTGCAAACTCTGGCTCCAACTGTCATCAGCGCAAGATGGCAGCGCCCGTATGCTGTATATTTTGGCTTAATTTTTGTACAGTAGGAGGAAGTGGAGACGTGTCGTCCACTTTTATATACAGCTCTGGAAAAAATTAAGAGACCACTCCAAGTCACATACCTATAAATAGTAACACCAGAGAACTGACCATTTTGCAGTGAGCTCAGAGCTGCACCTGTAACAGTGAGCAGGCGCATTGTGTCGATGCTCAGCTGGATCTGTGTGTAAAAATGAAAGGCTCTGTTGCCAGGTACAGTGCAGGGATTTGTTAAACACCAGGATCAAAGCCGACTGTCACCGGCTCCAGCTCTGAACCTTACAGTGAAGAAAAGTGTTTTGAACTCTGCAGAGAAGGATGAGTCACTGGATTCCAGCCAATGAGCAGCGAATTGCCAGTTTTCCAAATTGTTGTTATTCGCGTTCATAATTCCTCTGCGGGGAGTAGTGTGTGTGGAAACTGGCAGCGAGAGCTTATCTTGGCAAGAAGGAGAGATTGGCACCTGTTTCCCTCTCTGTTATGGAACAAGTGTGCACATCGTGTGCACAAGACTGATGCAATGTGATAAATTGTCTCAAAGTTCAAAGAGGGGTTTGTTTTTTTTTGTTATGTGTAAAGAGCTCACAGGTTCCCTCCCTTCAGCAATTAATGTGTCCAATGTGATCCCTGTCGGAAACATCTGCAGGTCTTTGCTAAGAGATGTTACCGGTTTATTTGACTGCAAAGTATGAAATATTTAAGAGTAATACATTCTGAAAAGAGAACGTCCTAACTCTGGCTTGCTTTTTGTTTTTCTGTGCTGCAGGTGATCTTCCTTCATGGGTTGGGAGACTCAGGGTGAGTGATGCTTTATTCTCTTCTGAATTCATGTTCAATATCTGGACATTCACCCTTCAGTGACCGTGAAGAATAACAAGCCCGTTCCTTCTAGGGCTGGGATGCTACTATCACGATACTTGGGGGCCGATGTGATATGTATTGTGATTCTACAAGTATTTTGATTCGATGGTACGATTTATTGAGATTTCGAGACTCGACCTTGGGGGAAATACAAACAATGGGCATCACATGTCAGTCAGCTTTATTTCAGCAGCATCATATATAATTAATAATTAATTAGCCTTTTGGTGTCGAGCTCTGCACATACACGATACTGCACAGTAAAGATCAGACATCTTCGAGTGGAGGAGGACTTTAAATGTAAAATGTGTAAATTTGTTTATTTTTTTGATTACTCCTTTTTATCAATTTTACAGTTTTGTCGTTTGTGGCATGTCTTAGCTATGTGAGATTGTGTATTGGGACTTATGACCTCAGTATTTTTGAAATCCTGGCAACAACCCTAGTTAAATTTGCTTGTAGGTTTATTTCTTTTAATATCAGACAGGTAGTCGAACTGCCCGAGATCCATAAAGTGGTTAAGTTTTAAAGGCGGTAATGAATGCCCACATTTGTGTAGTTCAATTTCATAATACACCACCACATGCATTCACATCATGAATGACTCATTTAAATAAGCTCTCAAACCAGCACTTGATCTTGGGTGATTCACTTAATCAGGTGTTAAATCGTGTCAATACATCTCTCTTCGACAGAGATCCAAAATATCCCCTTTGGTGGGCGTTTTTCTCTTAAGTGCCTTATTGTACCTCAAGTGCAAATGATTTTAGAAGGGCTGTTTATTTGTAGACGACATGTGGTGCTACACATATTATACTAAGTTGTAGTACATTTTGGTTGGATGTGCTGCATGTTAGTCAGTTTGCTGAAACTGGATTAGAAACGAGTATCTTTCTCTCTTACTTTCTGACAGGCACGGGTGGGCAGACACTTTGACAGGGATCCAGCTGCCTCACGTCAAGTTCATCTGCCCCCACGCGTAAGTTGCTGGATTTTTTGTGTTCCAATCCTCCTGTCATGTTTTATGCCTTTTCAAGACTGTCATTTGTCAGCAGCAAGGAAAATTAGCATATTTTTCTTTGTGTACAACATGGACCTGTGAATACATTTTCAGCCCGTTGGAGGGCAAAAGCAGCTTCAAACCAATAGTTTATCTATCATCCTGTTTTGTAGGTAGAATTAATCAATCCACCAACATTTAGCTCCCGGCTGCTGGTGATCTCCTCCACTGACTGTCATGTTATCATTTCTCTCCCTCTTCCCCCCCTGCAGCCCACCAATTCCCGTCACTCTCAACATGAAATTGATGATGCCCGCATGGTGAGTTGGCGTGATGAAAGAGATGGGCTGTTAGCTCAACACTGGGTGCTATTGTTTCCCTAGGAACCACAATGGGCTCCCATATTGGCATTGACAATACCACGATTGTATCTATTGATTTCCTTAAACGCTCGCCTCTGCATGTGTGCAGGTTTGACCTCATGGGTCTCAGCCCCGAGTCCCCAGAGGACGAACCTGGAATCAAGAAGGCAGCAGACAACAGTGAGTTTAATGTTTTAATGCTGGTCCATAAGCTCATTGCTGCTGAAGACATTCAGCTTTTAAACCTGGTCACAAATGTTTTAGCAAATGTTACTCATACCGGAGTAAATTGTGCATTTGTTGGGGATTATTTTCAGTAGTGGATTAATACCAGTGGTGGATTATTCAGACCTAACAGTACAGTAGCAATACGACAGTGTAGAAATCATGCATTTGAAATCCTACATATTGTATACATGTATCTAGGCTGTATGGAAGATGTATCTATACACTTACAGTATAGGTATATGTGCATGTATATACAGTATGTATCTGTCTGTCTACCCCCACACCCCACACACACACCAATCCAACAATCACACTTGCTTTAAGCAGCGATTGCCCATATAGGTGGAGGTGAGAAAGTAGGCAGGGTTTGAAATTCTGTCTAGTGCTTTTTTTTCATTGTCACGCTTTTACATCTGACACTTCATGTGAACAACCGATTGCAACACCATGAAAGCGTTAGAGGAGAAACTATATGAATGTGTGCGGCGTTATACACGTTTACATGATTATTACCTTGTGTCCCTCTCTATGATGGACGGCTTTCCACCCAATCTTCAAGCCTTTCGGAACAGCTATAAACACTTTTGCCTTTAGACGGCTGACACTTTGTGTTTCAGCCTTGTAACAGACAGAAATGAGACTCCTCCAAGTGGTCAGAGAGCACAACAACTCCTTTGGGTTCAGAGTCAAAATTCAAATCCTGGTGAAAGAGGAGCCAGATGGAGAGAAGGTAGAATGGTTGCAGCGTGTGATCTATATTTTGCAGTGGTGGAGGAAGTATTCAGATCCTTTACTTAAGTGAAAGTACTAATACCACAATGTAAAAATACTGTTACAAGTAAAACTCCTGTATTAAAAATGTTACTTAAGATACATAGTACACTCAAAGTATTAAAAGAAAAGTACTCAATGCAGATAAATGTGTCCTGTGACTGTTATACGTTATTATATATATAATCATTAGATTATTATTACTCATGCATAAATGTAAAAGCAGGATTTTACTCTTGTAGTCGGTTGAGTTGAAGCTCATTTTTAACTATTTTGTGTTGGACTGCAGCTAATGATTATTTTCATTATGGATTAATCTTGTGATTTTATTTTATTTTTCTCTATTGATCCATTGATTGCTTTGTAAAAATTCTGAAAATAGTGAGAAATGCCTTCACAATTACCCAAAATAACACCATCAGTCCAAACTCCAACATTATTAAAAACACGTTTAAAGAATTTTAAAGAAAAGCAGCAAATCCTCACATTTGTGAAGCTGGAACCATTAAATGTTTTTGAAAAGTATTTTGTGTCAATCCACTAATTGTTTCAGCTGTTCTTTATATTTTCATAGGTTGGTGAGCACAAATTGTTAATCAGTAAAGTGACTAGTAACTAAAGCCGTCAGATAAAGTGTAGTAGTGGAGTAAAAACTAAAATACTGTTATTTCCCTCTGAATTGTAGTAGAAGTATAGTAAAGTATAAGTACCTCAAATTTGTACTTGTACATACAGTGCTTGAGTATTGTACTTAGTTATGTTCCACCACTGACGTGTTGTTTGTCTGCACTCACCACGATAACCTGAATAAACTTGCTTGTGCAGCCTGACAGAACGTCTGCTGCCAGATTATCCAAGTTAGCACCAAGCTATCTGCCCCTTATCACAAATCACTCCGTACTCAATAACGTCTGAAGGCTTTGTTTGACAGTCGGCATTATATGTCGTCTCTCTGATATGTTGAATAACGCACAATTGTTCTTGCTTTCCTCTAGTCAAGGCCATAATAGAACATGAGGCCAAAAATGGGATCCCCCCACACCGTATAATGCTTGGTGGCTTCTCTCAGGTATCACTTCATATCCTAGCACTGTTATATTCCACAAGAGTGATATTGTAGCACAATATATTAACAAATATATAAAATAAAGCATGTAATACACTTCTCTCGCTGTCTGCTTCCTCCATTCCTCCTCAGGGTGGGGCCTTGTCCTTGTATACCGCCTTGACCTGCCAGCATCAGTTGGCTGGCGTTGTGGCCCTCAGTTGCTGGCTACCACTTCACAGGAGTTTCCCATCGGTACAGTCACAGTTGAAGTTATATGGTTCTTCTGCCTCCTCGATTCAAATGTTGCATATTAAAATAGTTCCACACTGCAGCCTTAAAACTTAATCCAAACCAAAAGAAAACAAACTTCAAATTGAGCCAGCTTGCCGTTGACATCGTCCAAAGTCTGTGTCGTGTCTGTCCTGCAGGCGTCAAGCGGCAACAAGAACATCCCGATCCTGCAGTGCCACGGCGAGATGGATGTCATGATCCCAGTGCAGTTTGGTGCCATGACGGCAGAAAAACTCCAGTCCATAGTCAACCCTCAGATGATCACCTTCAAAACCTACCCAGGGCTCCCTCACAGCTCCTGTCCTCAGGTACTGTATCACCATGGAACCCATATCGTTTATAAAAATGTGTTAGTCAGTGGGTGGTGAACATATTTGAAGCCGCTTGTATCAACTCCTTTTGATTTAAGGAACAGATGTAATTCTCTTTATTTTTTAGCAATGCCCTCTTTTACTCTCTCTTGCAGGAGATGGCGGCTGTAAAGGAATTTATCGAGAAGTATTTGCCCCGAATCTGACCTCACCTCATCCCCACTGTGACTCCCCCGAGACACTGACCTCTCACCTCCGATCTGCCATTGTCCCACAGGAAACAGCCATGAGCACCCCCTCTTCCACACACGTCGACAAGATAACAAAACACACGCATGAAAACACACACATTTGATAGCAATGATTTGATCCACACGGCTAAACAAAACATGTTGCTCCTCCATGCTGTCCAATCCAACAACACACTGATTTGATAATGACATAACCAAGTCCTCGCACTCACAAGTCTTAGCCTTTCGGCGGGAGAAACACTGACTCACACAATACATTCCCTTTGGTTTTATTTAAACAGCATACGTTTAAATCCACTTTTGCTTCATTTTACTTCAGCTTAACCTTCTTTTCCACATCCTCCATTGCTTCCACTTTCCCTCTTTCACTGCAGCGTCAATTTGTAAGATATTTAGTGGAAAACGATCATTAACATTCAGTCCAATAAGCAGGTTAACACCTACCTGACTTTGTCACCATGAAAAGGCGCAGTCAGTGTGGATTTCGCTTCCCATTCTTTTCTATGGGGAACCGGGCGAGACACCTTTTACTTCTTGTCTCAAATTGACCTGCCTGAGTTTTACTCTCATGGAACTTTGACATGTGAAATTTTGAGGCTCATCCAGTCCATCCAGTTTGAGAGAGAAGGTGGGATTGACTTCTCATTCAGGAACTTTTAGTTGTTTATAATCTTGCTTAATAACTGCACGGTGAAATAAAACAAGCAACAGACAAGGGATGCTGCTTGGCTGCAGTGAATGTAAAGGCAGTGACAGATGTAACTGACAGTAAAAAAAAAATTGATAAAATGTTGTTTACAACAAAATTTGCAATTTTGTGAACTGCTGTTGTTTACCCGTAGGCCACGATAGCTCTCACAGTTTATGTTTACAACCCTGCCCAAGCTATTTCCTGTCTCCTCCTGCTTTTTTTGCCACACCACACGAGTAGATTTCGGCAGGTGAAATTCGCTTTGCTCCAGTATTGGAGTCCCACAGAGACTGACTCGGGTGCTGGTGTTAGAGCTGGAGCAGCTGGTTTCCCACCAACACATCCATCCTGCCTCCTACCACACCCATGACAGTGCACTGCAGCCTATCCAGGCCTTGCATTGGTAATCTTGACCACTTATCTATGGACACCTCCTTTTTTTATTTTTTTTTAAAGTATCAACATCCATGGGGACCTCACATTTTTTTTTTTTTAATGAGTGTGATTAAAATATCTTGAATTAAATGAAGAAAATCCAATTGAAATAAAACTAATCAATCGACCCATTTGACACCCTGTGCTGTTTATTTCAAACCTTCCACACCTGCATGTTCACAATCTCTTTCTGCTTTGATCATGTGGATCTTTGTCAAATTACCTCTGTTGATTTCCTATTTTTAAGATAATAGGCTTAAAGGGGGAATGACTGACCAGTATGAGCTGCATGAATGCATCACTTCAGATAGTTACAGGCCCACACAGACTGCACACCACAAGTCGTTTCACTGTTCCTCCCACTGAGTTTTCCTCTTTAAACCTTTTCCTCATTCACGTGTTCCTGTTTCAGCATCAGCCACCCCGTGAACAGCCTCCTCTCCATTAGTCCCGGTTGATTTTCACTTTAAACTCTTGAGTTTAGAAGTGGTGTAGAACATTTATTCTCAAGAAAATGTAAGAAAGCATTCACTTGCCAGCTCCCTCCTTTGGAAACTTACTGTAACCCACTAATAGAACATAAAAGGTCAGATTTGAACTTAAACCCAACACTATTATAGTTAACTTCTTAATTAAAAACATAGCTATACACTGGGAGGGCTTTGGCTTTTTACAAATAAAAAAAAAAGTTAATCTTTAACAACTTGTGGTCCTCGGACATAAGAGCGTGACTCTGAGTCACGTGTGCTTAAAGAATATACTGTATATATCAGGTGTTCTGCATTTTCCTTTGTCAATGTTCATGTTGCACTCCTCACCTGCTCTATGTTCTATGTCTTGTTCTCAACCTGATTTTTTTTTTTTTTTAAATGTGGAAAAGGAGGAAAGGCATCAGTTGTGATTGTTGTTCACCAATCAATGTATGTCTCTCTTTATCACCTCGAGTACTTTAATATTTTCCCATCACTTTGAATCTCTGATGCAGGCCTGCATTCTGTTGGCTTCTGCTTTTTTTGTTCTCTCCTCTTTGACACTCCCCCCCCCAAATTCTCCTGGGTTGTATGTTATCGGTTAAAGTTTCTACATGTTTTTTGTTTATTGGACATATGTTTTATTGTCTTTTGTCATCGTTGTCATCTCATCATTTGTTTTGTGTGTCTGTTTGTAATGATGAGCATTAAGAAAACATGTTGAGGTGAGACTGGTGGTCTCTCCACTTTTGTTTTGTTTCCAAAACACCTGTATGCAGAATAAATTACAAAAAAATGTCCATCTGATTGAGCGTCTTTCACTTTCCATAGATGGCCTGGATATGTATCAGAAGATGGATTCACTTGGTAAAAGATGGGTATTAGGGAAATAAAATTCTATTATTATGCAGACATCACATTTGTAAGCATTGCACACAGAAGTAGGGATAAGTCAGTGTTTTCTAAATCACAAGAAATGTCATAAGTCATGGCATCAAGTCCTAAAGTTTACATTCAAATCACATACAAAACAAGTCATAATCTGTTTTTTAGTTCCACAAGAAAACCTACTGGGCCCCTAACATAGAACAAAAGAATCACCAGAGCCCCATATACGGGGGCGAGATCACCCCTGAGTAAGTACATGCGTCACAGGGCATTTACACACATGACAACATAGTCATGTGACGCACTTTTTGTCCAGAAGAAGCTCGACTAGTAAACTTGCACGAACATTTCTACCTGAACAAGACAAGTCAAACACCAAGCAACTGACTGACCGTGTAGCAAAAAGCATTCTCTGTCTGAGCACGCTACATACAGTCACGGTGGTCTGAGCGAGCTGAACAGACGATAGACTCAATATCTACATCCCTCCTCACCACCCCTTCAGCCTACAGAGTTAAAATCTACATCCCTGCAACCCCATGTTCTTTAAAAAAAAAAATTCTGACTTTTTTTTTTTAGCATTCTGAATTCAAGTCAATAATCAAAGATCAAAGTCAGAATTCGGGGGTATAAAGTCAGAATTAAAAAAGAAAAAAAAAAGTCAGGAGGGCCGGTCCTCTCTCCGGAGCAGGTGTGGATGCCAACAGCTGTAAAACTAGAAGTAGTAAATGGGCTTAACAGGGCAAAAGCACGACCAGGACAAACAGGACAAACTTGAAGATGACAAGAGGTTTTTGAAGAAGGTAGACAAAATAAGCGAGTAACGCCAGCTGATTGCTAGGCAATAATTAAAATGGCTAACATCATTAGTTAGCTAGCTAAACAGACAGATGAGGGATTCTACCACATAAATTAACTTTTGGCTAACGTTAGTGACAGTATTAACTTTATACGGGATGGATGGCTAAAGATGCCTGCTCTGATTATGTTTACGTTTTCATCACGGGTTTTTTTGTATAACATTTTTTTTTTATTATAAAAAAAAAAACACTTATTTTCTAAACATTTATTAAACTCAACTCAAATGAGTAAAGGGAGAAAGCTGTAGATTCTCACTGTATGTTGCGTTCTGTTAAACACGCGATGGCCATCTACACAAATAGTGTTCCATGCAAATGTGCCTCACCAGGTGTAACCGTCTTCGAAATGTCTTCATTTAGATGAGATACTGCTCAACAGTATTTACAATGCAGGACTGGAGCCCGGACTCAAAACGTCCTACATCTCAATGAGTAGCGGTGTTTTTTTTTGGTGCTATTAAAAGGGTTTTTACATCCGCAATCTTTGTTCACTGCCGTAAGGTTTGCTGCTGTAGGCCCAAATGAAAGCCGAGTTCGTGATTTGGTGAACTAAATCAAACGACCTGGCTCGTTGAAAAGACTGAATTTCCCTGGTAACGCCTCCGGCTGTGCGGACCAATGAGCTGAGCGGGGCGGATCTTCACGGTACTGGGGGAAGAAAGACCATTCTGTGTACAAGCGGTAGGCGCCATTTTGCGGAGTACAACCTGCAAATAATCGGTAGGAAGCGGTTGTTACGCAGCAAAACTAACGTTTTAAAAGTTTTTTTGCCGATATAAGGACCAATGTCTCGATTTAACGGTAATCGCGGCGGCCTTGGGATGAATAATTTTCAGCAACGCAGAGGCGGTGGGCCCGGGGGCCCCATGCGTGGTGGGTTAATGGGAAACCCACATTTCAGGAGCCATCCTTTCCAGAATCAGAACCAAAATCGGAGGGGAGCAAATAATAACTTCAACAGGCCGCCCAATCACGGCCTACATATGTCTCCACAGAAGCCACAACAGAACCAGTCGCTGCCAATCATCCCTCCGCCGAGTCCCGGCCCAGCTCTCACGATGAAAGGCCCGATGCAGCAGCAGAAACCGGGACAGCAGGAGCAGCAGCGGATACCGACCACCCCTGCGCCTGAACCGAAGATTCAGTCACCTCCGCCGAAACCTACCATAACGTCCCCTCAACCAAACCAAGCAAACCAGCAGCTGAAGTCGCCGGCGGGGAACGCTAATGGACAGCAGCCTCCGCAGCCGAGCCCGAAGCCAGGCCCACAGCCGGGACCACAAGCAAGCCCACAGCCGGGACCACAAGCAGGCCCACAGCCGGGACCACAGGCAGGCCCGCAGCCCGGCCTACAGCAAGGTCCGAAGCCAGGCCCGCAGCCCGGCCTACAGCAAGGCCCGAAGCCAGGTCCGCTGCATGGTCCGAAGCCAGGCCCACAGCAAGGTCCGAAGCCAGGCCAGAGGACAGGCCCACAGCAGGGCCTGAGGACAGGCCCACAGCAAGGCCAGAGGATAGGCCCTCCACAGGGCCAGAGGACGGGGCCACCGATGATGAGGCCCAAATTTGAACGGGAGGAGGCGGAGAAAATGGTTACAAATAACGCTGGAGCCGGGTCGGACGACGGCCAGTCAAAGGTTTGAATAATTCATTTTATTACATTTTCTGCTGCGAATGGCGTCGGAAGCCATCTGTTAGCTCATTCAGCACGACTAAAATACAGGCTCGATTTGAAACGCGAGCATCCTCAACGGACACTTGTCGCCTGTTGCGGCTTATGGCGGCGCTAACGGTGACGGAAATCACACGCACCCAGTTTAGTAGCTCCAGCTATCCGCCATCTTGTCCCGATCCCGTACGGTCACAAAATGTGTCCTGGCGAGACAAAGAACTGCAGTGTTTGTTTTACACACGTTTCAGTCAGCGTTCTTAGTTGAATGGAATAATCCGGTGGGCAACAATTTACCCAAAAATAATTTAAAATATTTAGGCCAAGCTTGCGTTTCGCCAACAATGTATTGGGGGGGGAAGGGCGGGAAGACTGCGTGAGCCCCCCCCCCCCCGGTTGGGACCCCGCCCGGGGGGCCAGTTGTTTGTCCCGGGGCGGGGCCCGGGGGGGGGGGGGTGGGTGGTTGGTGTTGGGGGGGTGGTGGTTTTTGGGGGGTTGGG
>JAVQJF010012221.1:0-26395 GCA_036023855.1 Gadopsis marmoratus
CCCCCCCCCCCCCCCCCCCCCCCCCCCCCCCCCCCCCCCCCCCCCCCCCCCCCCCCCCCCCCCCCCCCCCCCCCCCCCCCCCCCCCCCCCCCCCCCCCCCCCCCCCCCCCCCCCCAACACGTCAGAGTATCTGCTTACACTCGGCCCAATTAACAATACAATGGCGCAGGGATTTGCAAAGAATCAAGTCTGCCTATTTGTCAGCACACATCTGTTAATTATTTGTGTAAATTAGGTCCCAAAACAATAATTATCACCTACAATTAGGTCAGGTGAAGAGGAGATGGAACTGTCACTAATTGTGTTTCAAAACGCTGACAACACCAATTAGCCGAGCGAGATCCGTCCCTGCTGCCACCCAAAGACTGTTCTCCCTGTTGTGGAGATGAAACTCATTACGCTTTCCTCCAATACACAGAGTGCCCAGTCATACTGGTTGGACTAGTCAGCCATTCAGCTCCAGCACACAGAAACACACAGGGCTGTAATGTAATCTGGCGTGGGGTCATGAAATTTGTGGGCAAATCGTTCTCAGAGTGGAAAATGACACAGATGGGCCGCCGCCGCCGACAGTGGGACTTTGAAAGGAACAGAAGTATGCAGATGACCACTGCGAGTGCAAGTGAAGTCGCATTTGGAAGGTCACTGTGTGTTCATAAGTAGCCAAATGCTCTGCTGAAGCATCGCTGACAGCAAGGTTTTTGCTGCTTAGTCAGCGGTTGCTTGAACAAAAACACAGACGTGGATCTTAACCACCACACGTGCAAATTAGAACCACACACGGGGAATTAAGAGCAGTCCGCGCAAAGCATCCCCTGTGTTTAGGCGCTATTAAACCTGCACACCTTGGTCGCAGATGAGAGTGTGCAGACTCTCCCTGATTCACCGTGCTGCGAATGGGAGAGCCAGTTAAAAATGCCCACAGTGCAACAGAACGTAAAGCAGGCTGAGAGGTTTCAGCCCAATGAATAACACATTCTTCCAATGCACTCTTGCTTGTTCTGGTATGACCAGTAGTTTAAAGTGGCTAATGTTAGCCAAACATTTGACATATATTTATATTGTATATAGTGTAACCCACATTTTAGAGACAGTTTAGCTAGCAGCCAGTTGCCCATTTACACATCCGGAAGCCACTGAGCAAGTTAATTTAACTTTAACTTTTGCATGGACGATTCATCATTAACACGTACAAACTGACATTGATCTGATAAATAGGACTTAAACCCGCTTAGTGTGGTGCCTTTAATGCCAAGTAAATATTCCAGTCTCTGTAACAGAATGTGATGGTCAGTGGCATCGAATGCAGCACTAAGATCTGACAAGACAAGTACAGAGACAAGACCTTTATCTGATGATGCAATTAGAAGGTCATTTGTAACTTTCACCAGTCTGTCTGTCTCTGTGCTGTGGTGCTCTCTAAATCCTGACAACTTGTTGGGTAGGAAGTCACACAGCTGGTTTGCGACTGCTTTCTCACGGATCTTAGAGAGAAAGGGAGGGTTAGATATGGGGTTATAGTTTGATAAAACTCCTGGATCAAGAGTGGGCTTTTTACAAAAAGGATCAATGGGTTAATTCTCTGAGTTTTGTCACTTCCGATGTGGGGCTCCGCTCTGACCAGGCTCACCTGCCCATCGTCAGGCTCATTAGGTCATTCACACTTTCCTGTAATCAGATAATCAACCACTTGTTATTTACCCCCGGCTCTGCATCCATTCATCCTCAGGTCGTTTTGTCATGCCCTGTGTATGCTGGTACTCTGTAGTACGACATCAGCCTGCCTGCCTGCTTCTCTCCACCTCGGTCACAGTGGACCTCGTCTCCCTCCCAGGGCTCTTCCAGCATCAGCAAATAAAAACCAGTCGCCTGTGTCTGCGCCTGGGTCCTCCCGTCTCCGTCGCATAACTTTTCACATTTTCAAAAGCATTGATTAGAGCAGCTTTAAAGTTACTTCTTGCTGCAATCATGTAAAGTTATGCGGCATAAACCTTTTTCTGTTTACCTTGGCTGACATTGTGATGCCTTGCTGAAGGACGCTGCAGCAGCCACTCCTGAAGGAGGAGATGGTGTTTCCTGTTGACTTTCCGCACCCAGAGTTTCCCGGCCAGTCTGCAGGCTTGAACTTGTGACTTTAACCTGTAACCTTAATCTTTATGGATGTCAGAGTTGGTATTAATTTGCTTTACCTGCAAAACACAATAGCCTATACTGCATATCTGTATGTTAGGTCAGCATAGTGTATGTTCGGGCTATTTTATCTCCTGCTGCTCCTTACTTCCAAAGAAACTCATTGTTGGTCTTACACACTGACTAACTGTGTGTAATTTTCATAATTGCATCATAATGTATGAGTCAGGTATTTTTAAAAAAAATTGTTTTTGAATGAAACACCTCTTTGATGAAATCGTGGCCAATGATTATATTTTACATATCACCATCCAGCAGAGTATAGGGAAACCTCTAAAGTTTCCAAAACCTCACTCCAAGTGAATATTGATTTTGGTCAAAACACCATTTTACAATTATTGTTTATCTTAATGTGAATCAGGTTCTACTGCACGACCATTTAAACATTGCTTGAGTAACCTAAACATCTGCATAACGTTGATCTCAGTTTTAACCTCTCCAGCATCTTTGGCCCTGCAAGTCACCAAATAAAGACATACTGTGATGGTAATATTTCCAGATAGTCCATCCAGACGACGAGCTGCAAATTTAGTTTGCATATGCTGAATGTGAAATAGATTATTTGTAGTATGACCTTCATTTCTTTTCTGCGGTTGAGGAGCCACCCAGTGCAAGCTTCCTCTGCTGCTCAGCACTTGATCAAGAGCAGCTCTCACCCAAAACGTGGATGTTTGAAGGTTTTTGACAGATGAGATTTTTTGAGCAGCAACAAAATCAAAGGCAGAAAGGCATGAATTTATGGCTGTGTTTACTTTGAACCCAGGAATTGGTTAAACATTAAAAACAATTTAACTCAAATTGAGTCAACATTTGGATCAATATCCAAAAACCTCCAACAATGCAACAGAGCATCCATCGCTCCATGTCACAATAGAGTAAAAAGTGAGGGGGAAAAATCCACACAATTATACAAGCATAATACCGACAGGCATATCAGTAATTGAGCTACTCTAAAACACCCTATAATAATTAAAACAATGGGCTAAATTGCATATCACTCCATTTTATGGATGCGGCTAATTCAACAAATTAACAAATGAGCCAAAACACGGCACAATACTGTGAACCGAGTTAATGTTCATTAAATGATAACACATTCCAGCCAATTCAGGGTTTTTTTTATTTTTTTATTTGCGTATTCATAAATTCCGGGCACGGGCACATGAACCTCAACCTTTGTTAATATGAATATATTGTGAGACATTTGCATAATCCACTTCATAATCCACTGCAGCACTCGGCGGTAACAAAGATAAGGAGGGGTAGCCACTGTTTCTCCTGGGAACGCTACACAGATAAACGGAGAAAAAGAGACCCACTTTCTGCTCCTATTATGAGATAAAAAAAATTTTTAAAAAGAGGAAGGCTTTGCAAAGTTTTCACTTCCCAATGCATTTCCCTTTTAGAGACAGATGGTGGTGGAATATCATTATTTGTATGTTTTTTTTTTCATTTCACAGACACTGAAATGTACTGAATTTCCTCAGAGAAGAGATGCATGGGTTATTTATGTATCCGCCGCAGACACGGCATGCTGATTTCATTACCCCGCTGTCGCTTCGCCGAGACACTGAAATACGTTTCTTGTGGAAAATGTTTTTCACACAAAAATGGTGAAAACTGTGTGCAGCGCAGAGGAATCACAGGGCGACAAATGAGCAAACAGAAAGCTAACCCCCGGCTCGTCCTGAACACCACTAATGAGAACCCTTTTAGCTTCAATATGGATAGAAAAAAGTGTGTGTGTCTGCACCTGTGTGTGTGTGTGTGCATGACTGATGCAGTGAAAAGCTCTCTTAGGTCCCCCAATCTTTCCAAATTGGCCTCTGGGATGACGCCACCACACCACTACATCTTTCCCCGCTGTGCTGCATGCATTCCTGGTGTGTGCGTGTGTGTTTGGACAATGGCAACACTTCCTTTTTGGCCTAATAGGCAGGGAGTCCCAGCCATTGTGGCCTGATTAGGGCTCCCATTCAAGCTCTCTGGGATTTCTAACTGCGAGGCCTTGTGCGGCGAACTCCCCCTCACTTCCCACCCCGCCACTCTCCCCTCACGACTACTGTAAGACTTAATGAGACACAATTACTGCCCCCTAGGAGCCCTACAGCGAGCCAATCCCAAAGAGTGACAAAGACCCCCGGTGAATGGCCACTCAGTGGAAAAAGAGACAGAGAGAGGGAGCAGGAGGGAGGGGAGAATCACAAGCCCTCATTGTCCAGAGAAAGCCCAGAGAGAAGCCTTTTTTTGGAGAAATATAAATGTTTTTATTTAATGCCGGCTCATAATTAGGCCCCTGAGAGGGAAAGGGAGAGCCGAAGGAGTGGAGAGGGCGGAGAGTTCAATGGGGAAAGGGGCCTGTAGGCACAAAAGACGAAGAATGACATGTTAGACGTGTGGAGGAGGAGGAGAGGGGAGGAGGGAAAAGGAGAAAAGAAGAGGGGACAAATAGATACTGAGGTGAAAAAACACAGAGGCAGGAAAAGAGAACAAAACCAAGTGGGAAAACTTGACAGGACTTTCTTCTTTTCTTCTCTGTGTTGTTTTTCTCCAGCTTTCTAAGCCTATTTGGCGTGGGAAATGGCCTGACATTGAATGATGCGTGCCAGGCGGAGCGAAAAGCCGAGGCAGGCAGTCGCTGTGTTTGGCAGGTTAGGCACTTCACGTTTGGCTCAAGAGGTGAAATATTCCTCGATTTGTGGAGTCTTCCTGCCAAAACTGTGTGGGAAGCAATATAATAGGGAGTACAAGAGTTTGGATTCAGAGAGAGCTGCAATAAAAGACGACAAAGGCACAATTTGCAGACAGCTCTTGACTGTATGGGAACATTTACTGTATTATTCCTCCAGAATAGCGCAGATATTATTTCAAGCAGTCATGTCAGGGGATTTTGAAGCGTTCTGATGGAAAGGGGGGTTTATTGTGAAAGCTGAGCCTCTGTATGATGTTCGCAGACAAGGAATATCTGAGACAGCCAATCACTGACCGACTACATGTCAATCAGTTCTCTTGAGAAATGCTGCATTCTTGGATGAATTCAGTGTGAGGTACAATACTCACAAAAGGAGGAGAGGCGGCAGGTGTGGCCTGAAACACCAAAAGATAAATAAATAAATAAAAAAAACCAGAGTAAATAATGAAAATAAAAAGCTTTCAAAGATGTCTGAATTGATTTTCTCAAGATGCACTTGTGGACAGAAAGCACTTGCCTGACATTCTCCAACTGTTTGGAAAAACCCTAACTGGGTAATCTTTGTCTTTTAGCAAGAATTTAATCTCTGAAAATCTCAGTCACACTTCTTGCTCTTGGCTAAACAACCAGACAACAATGTCAGTGCATGTCTGGTCTGCACACACACACACACACACACACACACACACACACACACACACACACACACACACACACACACAAACGAAAAAGCCTCAGCAACACGAGGTTAAACATGCAGAAAGAGGGATTAAATGCACGTTTTGAGAGATCACGGTAATCTCAAACAATCATCATCTCGTGCCCAAAATCAGTTTAATGAACTAGGAAACACTGTGGAAGAGCCAGTTATGAGGCATTGAGGGGATCGAGCTTCTCAGATCAGTCTATAAAAGCTATTTCCCCCTCGATTATTACAGTAATAATCTGACCAACAGCTTCCCTCAGTGTTGCAGCCTGTGAGAGAGCAGAAAAAAACCCTCCTCTTCCTCGCTGTCACAACGTTAACTCAGCGCTGCTCTCCCTTTCTCTCGCACGTGTGAACACATAACTCTTTCCTTCGTAACCTACGTCTGAGTGACAAAATGCCATCCTTTTATCAGGTAGAGGAAGCCGGCAGCGTTAGAGAAACATACTGTATATTCTATTGTCCTAAAAGGCCTTCAGACTACTTCTTTTGTTTGCGTGGCGTCCTGTGTTTGCTACAGGTGTCCGAATGAATGCGATGTCATGTGTGATGCAGCCGGTGTGCGTTGCCTTTTTGCGTGACTCAGAACTCAATCTGGTCGACCATCGCGACAGACGTCTCAGTTCTCTTTATTCTGAGTGAGAAAGAAGGCCAAGAGGGAGGACGACTCTGACTGATGGACGGAGACACATTAGAGACTGGATGCTGCAGCTGATCGGGATGCATTGAAACTGCATTGAATCCCCACAACACCTCAGTTTTGTCAAACTACTAGTGTCGACAGACAAATACGTAGCAGAACCAATTCTTCCGTTTCTGTTGTCATGTCCAAAGACAGCAATACCAAAGTAGCAGCATTAGTAGTAACTGTTATACTTTGGCGCAGTATATCACATCACCTGTGCAAACACAAGCCAGCAAAGGACACTGCAAAGCAGTTAAACTCTGCAGTGGAGCCGCCGTCAGAAACTCTGATGGTCCTTTAGAGGGAAGGACGGCTCATTTCACTAAATCCGTATTTCCTGGATTCCTCTTCCCTCGCATCTCTTCCTCGCGCCTCAGAGTGGAGGGTCTAAGATGCAAGGACAGATGAGACACCCATTTCTCTCCTAGAAACATTTGTTGAATTAAAAATCCAAATTGCAACATGCTCTCTCTCTCTCTCTCACACACACACACACGCACACACACGCACACGCACACCGCCTTGGCCCCACGTTCCTTTCAGTGTGTGCAGCCTCTCGGCTACTGACTGAACCCCCTTTGTTCGGCAGTGACCCTCTTAAGCGCAGGTTGAAGCCTGCAGCCATTCCACTTTGGATTTGGACCCTATCGCGTGTCACACGGCTAAGTCGACCAGGACCGGGCCTCTTCACTCAGACACACAGCAACAAGTATCCATTCATGTTGCAATGAATGCTGCAGCAGGGTTTAAGCTAAAATGGCTAGATCACTAAAATTCGGAGCAGCCATAGCGGTCCAGTGGTGAAGGCTGCATCACCTCAGTCAAAGATGCGATAAAAACCATCTGTTTGCTTGTTTTGCCTGTATGTTACAATGAGTTTTACAGTCACCTTTTCCCACAGTAATTCCAAAATATCTCTGAATAGTAAGGTCTGACTCGTGAATGTATTGTTAAAAGTTAACAACTGTGAGTAAAGAATTGTCTCCCTCTTCTTTGGTAACCAGTTGTCCTTCCAATAACTGCACCAATTAGCTGCTAATGCTACATAAGTGACTACCTGTAAGTACAAGTAACTGCCCAGGTTAAAGATCACATTACTTTACTACATTTCAACTAACTACATTCACGTCAAGGTCAAAGTTCTAATCATGACAGGACTTTTCACTGCTTTTCTGAGAGTTTTAATCTATCCAATGCTGAATAATCCAGAAGTGTCTCCAAAGGAAACGAAAAAAGGATCGTTCGAGATCCCTGTCGCTGTTTGTTTAGGTCAGTTTTGTACATGTGGCGCTGGTGTAGATGGTGTGTTTCCAATATAGGCCCTTTGGATTCTCTGATGTCACGGTAAAATGTCGGATATGCCAATTAATTTATTTTCAAATTACAACAAAAGCAAACACTTCTCAAAACACTACTTTTACCCTGCCTCGCGGTCAGAAACCAGAAACCTTGCAGTGCGCCACACCTCTAGCACTTAGTCCTGCACTTAAACCAGACTACCATGTCTACCCACAACGCCAAACAATGGCCACCATTGAAAGGGCTCCAACAATCACTAAAGGCTCATTTAATCCTATTCTGATCATGGACACTACATTTTACATCCACCCCAGCAATGCTATAACCATAACTATCCATTCACTACATAGACAACCCTCGTTCTTGTCTTGCAGTGGTTATCATGCAAAGGTTATTCCCAGTCTTTCTTGGGAGTGTTGCTAAAGCAAGCTTAAAAAGTTGATTTGGACCACATGGCAAGACTTTTTCAAGTTTGACCTGAGTCACTGTTTTACCTGATTGAGACAGAAGGAGTTGGACTGGCTGACTGGCTGTGTATCCTGTGCATTTATAAATGTAGAAATGAAAGTCCTACTGGTAGTTGTGTTTTGTTGATGTGTGTACACCAATCACGGGTGAAGAGAAGAACCTTGATTATCTGGTTACCATGGCACCTGTCAGTGGGGGGATATATGAGGCAGCAAGTGAACATTTTGTCCTCCAAGTTGATGTGTTGAAGCGGGAAAAATGGGCAGCGGATGGATGTGAGCGACTTTGACAAGGAACCAAACTGTGATGGCTGGACGACTGGGTCAGAGCATCTCCAACACTGCAGCTTTTGTGGGCTGTTCCCGGTCTGCAGGGGTCAGTACCTACCAGAAGTGGTCCAAGGAAGGAGAGCCGCTGAACCGGCGACAGGGTCATGGGCGGCCAAGGCTGCGTGTGGGGAGCGAAGGCTGGACCGTGTGGCCCGATCCAACAGAAGAGCTTCTGTAGCTCAAACTGCTGAAACAGTTGATGCTGGTTCTGATAGAAAGGTGTCAGAACACACACAGAGCATCGCAGTTTGATGCATAAGGGGACGCTCGGGGTGCCCATGCTGTCTGAATGTTATGGCTGATCGGTGTGTGTGTAAAGCTATAATATATGCCATCACTGCTGTTTTTAAAGTAGTCAGGCGTCAGACTTGTGAATGTCGCTGGTGAATCTAATCAGTCTGATCAAATCAACAAGGTACTTTCAAAAGAATCAAATATGTTTGCTTAAAAAAAAATATTGCCCCACCACTAATCTGTCAGAAATATGCAGATCACTGCTCAGGTGTCAAGATGACGCCACATGATGCAAGGGGAAGCTCATTTGTACTGGAAACAAGTGAACTTATCTCACCTCATTGGTAGAGTGAGTATCAAAGACCTGTTGAGATAGTTTTATTTTTGGAGCTGCCTTCACATAGCTGTCAGCCTGTTGCTGCTGGAGCAACTAGCGTCTGACACGTACAAAGTGGAATGTGTCTTTGTCAGTTTCAAGTGGCTCTCTGTTGGTTACATCAGCTTAATCAGGTCCAACTGTGACTTAGATTGACAGGTCATATGTCAGACGTGGATGTATTCACAAAGCAGCACATATTTCCTGGAGCTGCTTTTCAACCTCCCCTTTATCCAGGAAAAACTTTGCTAATCCCTTATGCTTTTTTCATTGCCCTGATTTCACTCATTCAGCTCTACGCAGTCATATCTGGGAGCAGCTCGGTGCCACTGCAATGATGTCAAAAGCAAGTCTGGAAGTAACAAATCTGCATAGTTTCACCTTCAGTTGAATGTATGGTTTGACTGTGTTTTTACACTTCTGAAGGCCTTTTTACACACCGGGGACGTGACGAATACGCCACACGAAAATGCAAAATACTCGCCTGCGAACATTTCTCATCAAAGCTGCACAGAGTGCCTCCCGTGTTGGATTAATATGAGCCAAACCTGCTATGACGCTGTTGCAGTGCTACATCCAAAAGTTAACTACATAAACTTCTCGCTATCCTGCATCCGGCGGTGCTGCTCCACACGTTTGTCCTTGAGTTCAGGCTTCATCATTTTGTGTCCTTTGTCATATAATACGGGGCGAAGAGAAGCACAAACAATCAACACATCCAGAGAGTCGTGGGGTTGTGACGCGACGTCCGTTCCGCACAGCATGATTGGTTGATGCCTATTTTTAAAGTACCCGTGACAAAAAGTCACGGGTACTTTGCCATTGCGTTACGAGATATTGTGCTACTGGACTTTTGCTAAAGGCTATACTCTGTTTATGTGCATTATCTAAGGGGCATTTCGCAAATTTTACACATGAAGATACAACCTGTGTTCACAAATGTACCGCAGCAAGTTTAAATGTACATCAGCAGCAGCTTTAAATTGTGAACCGCTTCCTGAAAGAAACATAAGTCCAACATTAAAAAAAAAATAATGACAACATTTGAAAATATAGTTGAGCAGAGTGAAAATAGCAAACCTAGAGAGCAGAGTGCTAAAAGTTGCTGTTACTCGATTCACATTTTCTGACAATTTTTCTATTAGTGAAATTGTGTTCCTGCTGTTGATCAGGTATTTTCTGCTGTTTCACGCAGTGTAGGATTGTTAAAATGTTAATCCTCCATCTTCCTCCAATAACTTATGCGTCCATCTTTGTTACTGAGCACTCACAACTGGTGTTTCTGAACCTCGCTTCTCACAGATTACCTGTCAATCAAACAGTGTGCGTGCTGTCATGTTTTTGATTTGTTTTTTTGCTTTTTTCAGACTTTCTCTTGAAGTTTCTGTAGGTGGCGTTCTTTTCTCTGTGCATTTTCTGTGTTCTTGTTCTAACTACTTTTTTTCCCCCTATTGAGCAGGATAGTTACCAATAACAAGATCGATCGCTCTTTTCAGAGCCAACTGTCCCAGGAAGTCATGTCATTGAGCCACCGTGCACTTAACTACCGAGCCCTGCTGCTGACACGGCTGAACGGAATGCGTTCAAGTTATTCCACTTTAGTACTGTTCAAATCAAATCAAACTTTATTTGTATAGAGCCTTTCATACGGGTAAGTGCAGCTCAAAGTGCGTCACAGATTACAAGACAATAAGACAAAACATGTGGAGATCAAAAAAACAACAGAAGCCAACAATAAAACTTTAAGAATATGAAACAGGTGCGCACGAGAAAATAAGAGAAGCAAATATAATAGCAGATTTTAAACTAGACTAAAAATTAGATCACATAGATGAAGAGGCCAAAAAAATAAAGAAATAATAATAAAATATAAATGAAAAATAAATCAGTTAATGAATGAATCATAATAAGTTAGCAGAATATAAAATGGAGTAAGATTTTGCCACATAAATACATAAAAGTAAAATAAAGTGGGTAATGTCTATAAAACATTCTTAATCTAAAGCCAGGCTGAAGAGGCAGGTTTTAAGATAGAGTTTAAAAATGTCCACACTTCCAGCTGAGATCCTCTGGCAGACTGTTGCAGCAGCTAACAGCTGCCTCACCAAAGGTTTCAGTCCTGCACTTTGGAACAACTAGCAGACTCGTGCCAGAGGACCCGGCACACGTGTGTTTCTCGTCCAAACAAACCAGAATTTCCATTTCGTTTGCCATTTAAAAGAAAAAAATCAACAATATTTCACATGACAGATAAACATAAACGTTTCCATCAACAACCAATTAATGCTTGAATACTACTGACATTTGTTTCCTGTATGCAAATGTCCCAGATCACTACTTTAAATTCATTTACACCAACGCTGCTTAAAGAACAATAATTCAGTCATTTCTATTTGGACTTTGTTATCGTGTTCCATATTGTAGTTTTATATTGTCAGAACAATACAGAATACTACAGTCATCGCCCTCTCTCTCGCTTACCCAACCAGATGTCGTCACGATCTCCGTCAGCCAATCGTATTGCCGCTCTCAAACTTTAAATCGGTTCTCCCCTCACTTTGCTGTCAACTGTCAATTTCAGTGTGGAAATGCACCCGTTCACCTCCAGTTCGCCACCAGCGTCTGGGGGGGAGGGGCTTCTTTACCTATGACGACGTCACAATGGGGTCTAATCGCCAAAGACTTTATTATGCATGTGTCAATAAATGGGGGGGGGGATGTGTTCACTCACACTGAAGTCGCTCCTGATTGAACCGCAGTTAGTCCACTGTAAGAAAACATTAACAAAGCCTGCGTGATAATCGACTACCGCTCGGTAATCATTATCCAGAACACTCCTCTCCAGACTCTCAGGTGATCATATCAGATGCATTTGTTTTATTCATGTCACGAGTTTTGAATTTAAATTGGCGTTGCAATGACATTTAATTTGCTCACTGATTGGCCCTGTGCAGGGGAACCGTGAACCTCATGCAAACCCTCTGATGCATCTTCAAAACTCAGACCTCATCCGTTTAAAAACGAGGATGCGTTTCGCGATTTCTCCTTGTCCAGATTTGTGAGGACGCAGATACAGTCGAGCCAGTCTGAGGATCAATCTTCACTTTGTCTCATTCCTGACACTCCAAATCTTTTTAAAGGTCAGTTGAGTGTTTTCCCAACAAACTGGAATTCTAATCAGTTAGATGTTAGAAATCTTGAATACTTAGGAAAACGTTTTAGAAACAATCTCTTCATTTAAAGCCACAGTTGTGGTGTGAAATAGTTCAGGACAGATTGCCCTTTGGTAATCATTGTCCGGCATTTTAAATCTTTAAATCCCAGTCTGCAGATCAGCCATTAGCTTCACTAGGAGTGTAAAACATTTACCAGTCCGCCCAGAGTTTACTGCAATCAAAGCAATCCAGCCAATTCATTGTATGATACTGACACTTGTTCGGAGAGATAAGACAGACACTGTTTTTATCCTGTGGAATTTTTATTAAGCTGTGTTCCCAGTCCTTTTATGAGGACTGTTTTTTATTATCTTAATATCCTGCGAAATCTTTCAGGGTCAACATCATGTAAGCCATTAGTATAAGCATGGACTGCTTTTCATAAATGTCCAGAGAGAAGTTAGTTTTAAAACTAAAAAAGGAAATATTTCCATAATAATAATATTGATTTTAATTATAAACCTGGGTTCTTGGTGGACAAGACCTATTCACACTTTCTATGACAGACTGGCAAAGTACATAAATGTGGGTTTATTGTAGTTTACACCTCTAAACACATGGCATTGCCGCAGTGCAGGGTCAGTCGAACAATTTATCGCTTACAATTCAAACCACATTGCAAAAATGCGTTAATCTTAAATGTTATATTAGCACCAGATTGGGCTGCTAATGTATAAACTTTGCAGCTGCTAATATCTTTTTAACTGGATCAGGAAAAAGAAAAATGCGGCAGATGCTGTGAGGTATTTTAACACGTGCTCTGCTGCAGTTGAAGATAGTCTACTGCCGCCATTTGCTGGAAGGAAAGTCTCAAGATAAGGTGCTCCACACTGGATTTTCTCAACCAGGTCACTCAAGTGATTTTTTTATGATCACAAGATTCAAACAGCTTTGAACCAATAGACTCGCTTGATGAAATCTTAAGGTACAAAGGTCATAACAATATAACATTAATACTGGTTCAAAGGTCCTCCCGTTCCCCTCTTTGCCATCCAGGTTTGATGCCACGCTGGACGTTGTTTCAGAACTCTTTGTTTGCTCTTTACTGGCCAGATTTGGCTGCTAGGCACAGACACACGCTGCTCTGTAATGCACGATAAAGGGTGAAAATTGTCAGGTTATGAACAATGAATGTGCCACATGGGTGTAATAGCCTTCACTTTGGAAATAATTGGGTTTTAGCTATTAAAGGACCCGTGCGTGAGAGTTAAGGCCAGGGGATCTATTGTCAGAAATGGAATATAATATTCAATAATATGTGTGTATAACCACCTGAAAATAAGAATCATTATGTTTTCGTTACCTTAGCGTAGGGGTGGGCAATTCATTTTTCCAAGGGGCCACATCAGAAACAAACTGTGTCTGTTGTTGTGGGCCGGAGCAATAAGCTGAACTCGATATTAATTTTATTTCTTTATAAAAAGCAGTAAATTGTGTGGTTTTGATAAGAGTAGATCTTGTGAAAATGTGGAGCAGGAATAGTAAAAACAGCAACATTATAAGGCCATTTAATCAACATTCATCCGGTCTGTGCTGCACAGACGTCAGGTTGAATGTCTGAGGTGCATAATCGAAGGACAGACAGCGATCTGTCCTCCACAAACTAAGCACACAACTTTAACCTTTAACTTAATGAGTAAATACAAATTTAGAAGTCCATGTTTTGCTCAAAACTTTACATTTTGTATCAATCTTTCTTTTTTTAGGCGAGCTGACATTTTTGGGGGCTAACAGCTGACTCACATCTCTTGTAAACATCTGTTCACCAAAACACAGCGAAGGCGCAAACAGTCGCAGCCACGCCCACAAGCACGGATGCACGTAAATTTCAAAAGATAGCAGACGCCTTCAAAATAAAAGCAATGCTCAGTTGCATTGCGTGAATGATGAACACTTTTTTGTTTGATTGCTAATTTACCATTTAGCTCTCGCGGGCCGGTCGGGGACAGCCAAAGGGCCGGATGTGGCCCGCGGGCCGTACAATGCCCAGGTCTGCCTTACAGTGAGCCCTTTATATCTACAGCGGGAGCAGGTCCTCTTCCATGGAGCCCGCCATGTTTCTACAGTAGCCCAGAAGTTCAGAACAGACAGACCAAACACTGGCTCGAGAGGGCCTTTCGTGTATTTGTCAGGAGTTTCAGGATTCGCGCTTTGAAGGGGAGGCTGAGCGGCTACATTGTTGGGAGCTGTGATGGCCGTCGGACTTCCCCAGTGGGAAGTTCAAATCCTGCTCCACGGCGAGTTACTTTGAAATGCTCAAACAACCTATATTTAGGTTTTATTTTCCTGACAACAGACCTCTTGTGGCTTAACACAAGGGTGGTCTCTCAGTCGCAACAGCAAAGTGATAAAGCATGATATGGATTTCCTGCCATATAACACTCCTATAAGGCCAATGGACTGCACTTTTCTACCTTAACGAACAAAGCGCTTTACAACTTTGACTTCATTCACCCGTTCACGCACACGCACTCACACACTGATGCCAGGAGAGCTGCCATGCAAGGCGCTGGCCTGCCAATGGGGAGCAACCTGGGGCTCGGTGTCTTACTCAAGGACACTACAGGATGTGGGTAGGAGGAGCCGTGTACCTGTGATTAATAGACAATCTGCTCCACCTACTGAGCTGCAGCCGCCGAATGTATGGGCAAAAAAAAGTGTCCGAAGGGTTTGGTTTGAGTCCCGCTTAAACATGGAAGCCAGTCTTTCCCCAACACCACAGCCATAGAGATGGTAAATCAGAAAACACTCATATTAAGGGGGGCTTTCTTTTTAAAAACAATCATATGAGTCATTTTTGGACTGGTCATATATCATCTGGGAATGAGCTCTTCTGTATCTTCTCCACTCCCTCAGTTGTTCACCTCCCTCATCCATCTTTCCCTGTCCCTCTGTCTCTCCCCCTCCTTCTCTAACACCCCCCCCCATCCTTTTACCTCTTTCTCTCCCCCTCCTTCATTTGGCTGAAGCTAAATGTCTTGTGTGAGATAACATCGCAGTAGGAAATTCCGCCTGTGTTGCCAGACTGCTCAGTTTCTCCCGAGGGCTGGCAACAATGTGCGTCCTTCATAAGTGCCTCTGCAGCGCTCAGGATCTCCACTCATCCCCTGTGAGCTCGGGCAAAAGACCCGCCGGCGAAACCCAACGCCGCGCTGCAAGCTCCACGCCAGAGCCACAGCCGCTAGCCAGTGGGATTAGTGCAAAGACAATGAAAAGTCTGCCCTGCAGTCTTACATTTACTTACAAGACCCCCAATATGTCTAGAGACTATTAGCGTAAGTTCTCTGACGTTCTGTGCTTAGAGATTTGTGCTTCAACCATTTGTTGTGCAGTCCAACATATGGACAGCCTTTTCACAAAAGGCCTTCAGTTATTATTATTATTAAATTGACTTTAGTTTCAGAAGTATTTTTACAACTTGAATGTTGTCTCTCTCTGCTTGTTGTCGCCTGTCAGCCTCACGATATCAGCAATGCTTCGGGGAGTCACTGCACCCGGCCAAAATATATTCCAGGACGTAACCCGCTGTAAAACTACAGCATGCCATTTTGTATTAAACAAAGGAGAATGAGAACAAATAACATGCTAAATAAAGAGCTTTATATGTGCTGGGAGGGAGATTTTGTTTACCTTTGTACGGAGCCCATTTCCAGTCTTTGTGTTAAGCTAAGCTAAGCTAAGCTAACCAGCTGCTGGCTGCAAATTAACTGACAGAGGTGTCAGTCTTCTCATCTAACTCTCAACATTTAGAACAAGTGAGTTACTTCTATTTTAGTTTACTCTTTGACCAAGTTTTTTATTTTTATGTTTTGATGCAAAAGTTATTATAAGTTATCCCCATTTGTCTGGTCAGTTGTACCGAACCCCTGCAGTCTCTTGAAACAAGATGGCTCTCGATACTGCATCGCACTAAGCAGACCTTTCTTGTCAAGCTTCAAGGTGAAGAAAAAATCAAAATAAGAGTCTAAGACGAAAAGAAGAGAGATTTGTTTTTAACACTTGCCTGCAGAAGTAACATCCCCAGAGACAAATGTGTTTGTGTTTGTAAGATACCCCTGAGAGTTAAAGCCCACAGCATTTCTGGCAAATGCGCACGAGCTGCAGAGACTCAAAGACACGGAGGTGCTATCCTGTAAGCCTTCGATTGTGTCTTCAGAGACAGAGGCTAAAGCTGGTGCTCAGTGAGTAAAACAGGTTGATCGCTTTCAGCTATGCTATATGGCATACCAGAAGAACATACAGTGCAATGGTCAGTTTGTCTTCCAGATGGCTTCTGCAGTGTCCGTCGTCCATGAAGGGTGAAGAAAACTCGGAGGCTGCATCGTTTTTATGGGCCGTGTCAAATAGTATTTATCTATTTCCTTCAATGTTAACATTGATTTAAATCCCTATAGTCTTTAAATAGCCCTCACTGAGGAGCGCCACAACACACAGCATTACCACGGTAACTAAATTACCTTCAGCTTGTCGTCCTCAGCTTGTCTGGGCAGGACGAGACGTTTGCGGCCCGTATGGCCTAAAAAGCTTTATGCATTTAGGGTTGTGTCTCTGCGCCATAAGCGCTCAAGGCTCTTCGACAGAAAGGAAAGGAGTGTATTCGCTGTGTCAACATCTGTGACCTTTGGAGCCGAGTTCAAGGGCCGAACTTTGTTCTTCACGTTGCAAAAGAAAAAGCCCACCCAAAAGGGAAACGAGCAGCACCAACACATCGAGTTTCCTCGTCCACTTGCAACTGAGCCATTGGCAGTGCGCCACAGGTGGTTGACAAGTAGAAATACATGTAGTCAATCAGGATGCGTTGTCTTCAAACAAGGCAAATTAAATCAAGATCATTTTAGTGTTAAAAACAAGCCCTGAAAACGGCAGAGGTGGGCAGCAATCAGGTGAAATTGCAGACTAAATGACATTAGTCGGTCACAGGGATTGACATTTTTATGGGAGTCTGCACATTCGCAGCCATCGCTCCTCGGGTTGGTTAGCCTTTGACAGCACTATCTCGCAAATGAGGGCTCACGCAGCTGCAATCCCTGTGGACCTCCGCTCTAAACGCACCTGTTGTCAGACGTATTTGAGGTGAGATAAGGTTAATTACGCGTGCTTTATCACTGCTGAGTGACATACCTGGAGTTGGTACAGGGGCTGCACTTCCAAGGCTTCAGGAGTCCCATTCAGCAGATGCAGTGCACTGAACTGTCATAACAACACGCTTCACCTTCACTATGTGATATAATCATTGACTGTGAGCCGGTAGCACCAGTTGAATTCCCGATTGTAGTAGATGCAGAAAATGTGCAGTCATTGTCGTGCTGCACATTAACGTATCAAAGTACTGTATGTTTTTCTGTTGCATGTTGATTTGATGCAACAAAAGTTAAGAAAATACAATAGTAATAGGCTAACTACTTGTTGCAGCAGTGTTAGCATTCAAAGTCATCGATAGTTCTAGCAGTATTTGTAGAACTAGTAGTAATACAAAGAGAGGATTTAATTGTAGTAAGTGGTCTAAAGAGGTATAAATACAACCGTAATAGCAGCAGGAGTAGTAATAATTTCAGTAGTAGTAAAAGTATTGGCAGCAGCGGTGGAAAAGTCCTCTCATAAAGCACAATCTTAAGGAACTGTTTCGTCAGTATTGAGACTTTCTACTTTCCTTCCTCTACATCCTCTACAGGGGGAAATGTCCTTTCTCTTTTCTTTCACCTGACGGTCGCGGTTACCGGATTTTGCAAGACTATCAAGAGTAGTAGTTGAGGCAGTTCCAGTTGTTCCAGGTTTCACTGATAAAATCATATACCGCATAATATGTGAGTAAATTAAACTGCATAGGTCTAACTTACCTGCCTGTCACTTATTTAACCCCTCCCTCCCTCCCTGTTTCCCGTCTTCTCCCTCCTCACACTCACCTTTTCCTCTTCACACCATCTGATCTCCTCCTCCTTCCTCACTCCCACATCGACCCAAGTTCACCCCGATAATTCACTCCTGTCTGTCTGGGGGAGGTGGGGGGCGCTCTCAGTTTACTGTGAGCCTGCTGACATATGTGTGTGTGTGTGTGTGTGTGTGTGTGCGTGTGTGCATGTGAGGACTGAAGGATTTGGGTTGACAATGGGCGTGGGCGGGTCGGCGGGTCGGGTGGAGGCTGCTGCCAGGTTTTCGTCTGGGTCAAGGTCGCCTCATCACCTTTGTGTGGAATGTGTCGATCCTCCAGGTACAAATGCATGTACACTGCCCTCAGAAAGCAGCCAACACCCTTCCCCTTTGTCCATATTTTGAAGGTGGACTGGGAGAAATTCTCAATATCTAACCTGACATGCCACGCTGACACAGAGACATCCACAAAGAAAATGCTGTCACGGGTGCACGCTTTATGAGTTGGAGGATGATGAATACATATAACTCATGTCTCCGGTATATTTTAATGCTGTGCATGTTTTCACACTTTCTACTTAAACACACGCATATAAACCTATAATTTGTCATTTTGCCATACATTTGCATGCACTGGTATCTGCACATACAGAATCTGAGTGAATGCAGGAGAAGCTAAATATTAGCAGGGAACACTCGGTGTGTGTGTGTGGCTGACTGTTTACCCGCTGTGCAGATGTGTGTATTTGTGTGTGGGATGTTTATTAACCTGTCTGTACAAATGTGTATGTTAGTCAGATTTTTACCAAACGAGTAAAACAAGGCCACTTGAACGCTCCAGGAAATAAGCCGAGCCGTCAGACTCACACATGTTATTTTAAGCCCAAATTACACATCATCTGATATCCATCCTAAATGGCTTTTCCAGCTTCACTGCCCCAAGTATTCTGAGGTAGAAGGACAACAGTAAAAGGGGCCAACAGGTTTACCAGTGGTAAAAGAAAAGAAGAAGAAAAAGGAGACAAGGCCAGCTTCTCTAAGATGAGGGAAACCTGCCAAATCCCCAATTCCCTGAGAAGGAGAGGACACGGCCCAGGCACTAAAGCAATGCTAGGCTACTTATCTCTTTTTCAAACATTTACACTCACGGCTTCAGTACTTCAGGGAAGTTGATCTTTCCAAATGGTCAAGACTCCATTTGATGAAGTGGTGGATGATTGGATGTTTTTAAGGCATCAAGAGTAAATTTAAGAAAGAGGAGTTCAGATAAATGTCAGTCAGGCTCTCAAAGGCACGGCTCTAATTCAGAGTTGTGTCAAACGATAAATGCCTTTTTATTTATAGTCACAACAACATTTGTGTCAGTGATATGGTATTTATCGTTAGCAGAAAACAGCTATACAGCAGACATGCTGACCCCATATGAGCCAGTTCGCAGCCTTAGACCCTCAGGTGGGGCCCTTCTGGCCTTTCCAGAGTCGAGGCTTAAATCTAAAGGTGACCGAGCTTTTGCCATCAGGACCCCTCGACTCTGGAACGACCTGCCCGAGGAGATACGAGTTATGAGGAGATAACATGAGTTAACATGAATTTTCCAGACAAGCCATTTATAAAGAGTACCGAATTCAATTTGTGCTACGGACTGAAAACGAATACACTTACAGCTGAAATATTGCGCTCTCCAGTAACACGAGAAAATCTGAATCATGTTGAAAATACTGCGAAGACTGCAGAGTTAACTCAGCACTTTAGAAACTTTCTATTTATTAAAATCATGCACCTGAAAAATAGGCCACGGAAGTCTAATTCTGATGGTAAATTACCATAAATAAATTACATGCTGCTCAATCAAGAAGAGTTAATTTGCTTAAAATGACCCGTGACCCACCCGGCGGTGCAGCGTGTCGCCTCTGTTTGCCACAGCTCACTCCTGAAGGCCAAACACCAATGGAACATTAATGGCTTTCAACATGGCCACGCTTCCCACCTCGTCGCTGGTTCCACCCTCAGAACAGCCTTGATGCCAAGCTCCCTCTGAGGTGAAAGACGCTCTTAAAACACAGCCAACGACTCGGAGTCAGCCGAGCGCCGATGGCTGTCGTCACAGCTCTTAACGAACCCTCAGGTCCGTGCAGGAGCAGAGCCATCCGAGTGAGCGGTGAAGACGCCATCCGAGTGCTGAAGAAAAAGCGTAATTATAAACATGCCACTGCTGTTTCCAGTGGCGGCGATTTAAGGACAGGCCTCCTGTCGCTCCAGGACCTTAATGACGGCGGGAGGGAACAAATGGTAATTTAGTGCTCGTGGTAACACCCTCAGTGTGGTGCTGGCACCCTAACAATTTAAACTACAGTATGGAGGGATTATGGAGGGATTATGGAGGGCGCAGGGGACAAACGGAGACAAATGGTCATATGTTGGCAGCTGCTTTCACCACCAAGAAAAGAAAACACTTGTTCACTTATTATAACTTGTTCACTTACCATTACCTTCCCTTTTCATGAGGCGCCGTTCCCCAACATTATCAGTTAAATTAATAATTGTCTATGGGTTTTGCAAGTTATTCACCTAATTTATCATTCAAGTTAAACAAATAGTTAAAAAGAAAAAACACATGACCACGCCGTAACAATAAAGGCATTAAAATTGTTCAAAAGAGCGTGCCTTGTAGTTTTCTTGTGATTTTTCATCTGCCGGTATCCCTATTCAAAAAGCACCTCAAACAAACTCATTTTGAGTCCAGGAAGCACTGCCACCCAAACATTTTGTTCATTTATACAAATGGATGTTTAACGGATCATACTGATTCATTAACAACCTGTGTCTCATTTTCATACTTTGTCCAAGTTAAGTCATAATATGTGGGAACAAAGTCAGACGGGGGAAAGAAACACAAGCAGTTACGTAACCAGACAAGCCAACAGTTTAGTCCTATTGTGTAAACCACTTTATACTGAGGGGGAAAAAAAACCGAACGTGAATACAACAGAAACGTTGTTAATAATATAGCGCAGGAAAACTGAAAACAAGCACAGCTATAGGAAAAACTCCAAGCAGTGAGTGACGGCGTAGGAAGGGTGAAGCCAGCTCTGTAGCAGACGGCTTTCTATTAAAGTCGGTGCACTTGTTTGTGTCCACAGCTAAATTCAGGTGTCAGCAATGCACCTAAGCAAAGTAAAATCACTGTTTTGTTAGTTACGATATATTCCTTTAATGCTCGCAACTGCATAAGTCAGCCCATGCATATCTGAGCAGGTAGTAGGTTCCAGAGTCTGCCACCCACTCAACACAATGGGGGCGGGGGGTGAAAGGATTTGATTTCTGCCACTCAAAGTGTTAAAAGAAATCATAAATTTTCCCAGAAACATCTTTATGATATGTTAATAGTTCCAATTTTCATGGCCTGTAGATTTGTTGTTGCATTTGAAAAAAAAACTAATTCTGAAAGAGCGAATTAAGTGAAACCTCTTAACTCCAGAAACCGGAACAGGAGCATCGTGATAGTGGAACTAGGCTTTAATCCTGCAGGAGCCGCAACATTTTTAGGTGATCACCTTGATGTACGGAGAAGAGCTGAAGGCAGAAATGAACCGCGCTGCATTTCTATCGAACTTGTTTGATTCTTCAGAAAAAAAAACTGGAATATTTTGTTTGTATCCCTTTTTAATGATCTAGTAGCCTTTCAGATTTATCTTGGGACCCCTTATGGTCCCCACTATGGTCATAGGTTAAAATAAAGCAGAGAGACTGGCCCATCCTTCACCAAATGTTTGTGTAACTGGATGTTGGTTCTGGGGGATATTGAGTACATATACGCCTATTTTATATGTTAGACCTCTTGGCTCTTATCTAGCGGCTTATAATGTGTGTGTGTGTGTGTGTGCGTGTGCGTGTGCGTGTGCGTGTGCGGTGTCAGGAGGTTGGTTAACAGACCTGGGCTGTCACGATCCTGCCCAGCAGCAGACTGATTGGATGGGATTGTTTTGTGTCACTGTTTGCTCTGGTTAATGAGCGGAAGGAAGGTGAGCCAATACAATACACACACTGTCAGGGGTGTGTGTGTGTGTGTGTGCGTGTGCGTGTGTGTGTGTGTGTGTGTGTGCGTGTGCGTGTGCGTGTGCGTGTGCGTGTGCGTGTGTGCGTGCGTGCATGCTGTCAAGGGTGACTACTTTAAGCCTCACATCCTACCTCAGGCTGATTAGTAGTTGGTCTTTAAGTAAACACACAGCTAACTGTGGAGGAATCTAACCTGTGGGAGGGAGGAAGGGAGGCATCCTCCGTCCATCACTGACCGGGAGCGGCAAAATGGACGGGAACTCAAATTTCCCCTGGTAATGGCCATAAAATTAAAGACTTCCACTCCATGATGACACACTCAAAAGCTTAAAACAATGTTTTAACAAACTGCTGAGAAAGTCTCCTGGTCAACAAAAAATAGTTCCATGGAAAAATCAGTTTGTAAAACATGTCAATCAGGTTGCGCGACTGTAAAAACTGAGTCCTCGTTACTCTGCGTGGGAGTTACAAGCTGTGTTAAGTGCAGTTATCCTCAGACCAAAGGACGTTTCCAAAGTCTGGACTTGAATCATTGCATCTTTTTCCCCAAAATGGATGCATAGATTTCTTCTGAAACTCTTCATATAGTTATTTATACGCTGATTTTTTATCTGGCCAGTGAGAACTCGGTGACAGCAACATTCCCCCCGTGATCAAGGGTGGCGTCTGAAAGACTGCGTCCAAACTTAAGGAAAGTAAACATCTTCAGAAGTCGGCGGGGGGGGTCTCCTCGTCTTATCTTGAAGTCATACATCAGATCTAATTACGCTCAGGCCTCTTCTGCGATACACACATGAAGTTTTAAAATCATCTAAATTACCGTGGCGACACTTTATTTAAATATTTATTTAATTGCCAGCTTCAGAGAGATATTCAGGAGGAGTTGTGGAGTTCAGCGAAACTGGGTCAGGTTGGTTATTGGCGACTTTGGGAAGATCAAGACTTGTTTAGATGTATTAAGAGAAGGTGACTTTATCTACAGCAATGTCATTTGTTCTGCTGTGTAGCCTGTACAGGAATACGTTTGGCAACTTTGAAATATAGCTGCTGAAGATCTCTTGAGGCCTTTAATGTCTTTCTCTGGCGGGACCTCCCAGCAGTCTCCCAGCAGATCAAACTGCAATCACACTTCCTTCCGTTAACTTCCAGCAGGTCAACTGTGATTACGGAAGTCTTTGAGGATGGTGCAATTTCAGCCAGCCGGCCATCGACGCAGCACACACCTGCAGCATCACATCATTTAATGCGGGAAACCCGTCAGAGGACGACGGTCAGAGGAGGGAGTGGGCGAGCCAAACACTGGGAATTGATGTATCCTGATGAGTTGACATGCATCAACCCACAATGACATGCATGACGAAGCGATTTGGACGAGCAGCATGCCATTAAAATGCCCTTAAAACGCCCTTAAAATCTCTGGTGTTGGCTAGAATGAAGGAGTAGTTAACCTCTTATTTTACAGTTGATTTCAATCGACATTTAAAAAAAAAAAAACTACTCAAGTCTTGCTTGTATTTCCTTTTTTTGATTTGATGCATTTGCATGTTTGTGCTTGTTTGTTCTGAACTGATCAATTAAACAAATGAAATAAACCTTTTCTTACTTGCTTACGTCTCTGGCTGGATGTCAGCACTAGAGGCTGGATATAGTTTGGGCTGTACGTCCCCAAAATGGCACAAGCCAACATTAATCAACTCAAATTTAGCCGACTGTGTCACAGGAGGGATAGTAGAGTTTGAGAGTATCACAAGGCCAAACTTCCCATGAGGAGGTCACAAAGACAAACATTTCAGAGTTTCACAGCAACTCTGTGAGAACCCCCCCCCCCCTTCCTCTGCTTTTTCTTTGGCGTCGTGAACTTTGAGAGCCCTGGAAGAATCGGGGTGGGGGGGGTGAAGAAAAGAGGTTAGATAGAGGAGTGGAAGGGTGGGCAGCCTGGCGAATGCAGATATTGACTTCTAAACAGATGCAGTAATTCCATTTCAACCCCTTTAAATTCGGTATGCAGGGGGCCAGCGCGTAACCCTAAACCCACTATCTCCGCTGCACACAGAAGGCGGGAGGCGTAGGCGACAGTTGGTGGCTGGGGCCGCCGAGTCTATCAGCCTTGTTAATCAATACGGGTTCCACTCTGATAGACAGCGATCGGTGTAACCGATGCCCAGTCTGCTATTCTGTCCGCCCTGGACCGGAGGAGGCACCTGTTTGCCTGCGACCTTCACGTGCGGCTCACAGCTCGGCTGGAGACGTCTGGATCAGCCCCCCCCAAGACAAAGTCCCCGCATGAACGCGGCAATGTCCGAGGAGTCTCATTACACCGTGAGAAAAATGCCCGGCCTGTACTGACAACATGACGTCTGGCGTGAAGGTAAAACTGAACGCTGAACATTGCTGCCATTGTGGGCTATCTGGAACCCATAAAGCTGCACGCATCACAAAGGGCTACCTCAGCGTCACTGGAAAAATCATCCAAATGATGAATGCAAAGTCACCTATAGCTTCATCCTAAAAATATTACATAAAAACACTTTTTTTTTTTTGTCAAACAGGTTGTGTCTACATTGTGTCTGTTTAGCTTTTACGTGGCCTAAAAGAAGCTCAAATTCTCTTAAGGGTGAAGTCAAATGTCTGGGAGACCAACATAATGTAGATGGTAGAATAACATGGAGCCAGGAAGAACTGCCAGAAGCCCTCCATGGAGAGGCGCACACACCGGCCTCAGCGGGAGGTCTCGGGCGATGGTTTGGTGGATCGGTTGCTATGTGGACTAGCTTGGCAGGGTGATAATGGAGGCTGTTCAATCTCTGACTGCCAAAGCGCCTGCGAGCGCTGGTAAGCACACTTTTCAGTCTAAGCAGTTATAAAGAGTTAGCTGCCCGCACTAAAATGAGCTGAAGTGTACTAAAAGGGAGTTGAGGGATCAGTGGTGCGTTAAGGGATTTTTGTGCGGATTTCTCCTTATCCGAATGGCGAGGGGGTTGTACGGTGAAGAGAACATAGAGTCCTCTGAGAAAATGAGTGATTTGGGCTTTTGTAGATCAAAGAAACTTGACAAATGAACCCTAACCACACAATGAGGAAGCGTTGACTGTTTTGACATAGGACAACTTCACATCACACATTGGTGGATACGGGCAGTGCTAAGAAGTTACAGGAAAGCATCTTAAGCTCAGTTTAGAAATGTTTTTCAGATTGCCAAGAGAACGATCTTTTCACAATGCGTCCCACCCGGCCGGCGACCACATGCTGAGCCACAACAAGCGTCCTTTAGCAAACATTGGAGTTTGCAGCTAATTAGTTCTGATCAAAAAAACCTGTGCGTCGGAAACACGCCGCCTGTCTGCCAGACTGTCTCCGCTCCATTTGAAGCTGACGAATCCAATGAGAAGTGTGAATATTTTCTTTAGGCTGAGCTCTGAAACTGTTCACACACACACACAGTCCTGTTTGTCGGGCCCAGTGGTGCGTCTGAGTAATCGCCGGCCCAGCATGCTCTGAGTGAAACATTGGCACCACCGTTAAGACAAACAGCCCCCCGCCCCCCACCCCTGTCTTTAGACCAAGACGACCCCCTGCTGTGGGCTAACAAGGCTTCATTAACCTCCCTTACCACACACACACACACACACACACACACACACACACACACACACGTTCTGCATGCAAACAGACATGCACACATGCTCTCACACTGCCACACGTAAGCATATAGACACATTCTTTCACACACGCATCCAACTCCACGTGCACATCTTCGTGCATCGTCAGATTCACGGAGGAGACAGGAAGTCATTCACTTCACTGGAGGGTGAATGACGGACAGCGTCAGACTAGTGGTCCCTTGTGGCCTTCGGCACCATTGGCTGGTGAATGGTTGCTGCACCCCGCGACCCTCTAAGGATAAGCGGTACAGACGATGGTTGGATGGATGGATGGATGGATGATACATTGGCTTTTCATAAACTTGGCAGCATAACGAATCATCAGGGCTTCAGCCAAAAGACTCATCTTATCTGCTTGTCCGCCTGTTTTTACACAGTGTCACATCCCTGGTCTATGTGTTATGTGTTTTCATGATTGTGACTCGTGTTCATGTTCCTATGTTTGTGTTTTCAGTTTTGGTATCTTGTGGTTGTACTAGTCTCTTGTCTCGGTCACCCTTGTGTCTCCCTGATTGTTAAGTATTGTCACCTGTTCCTCTGTGTTCACCTGTGTCTGTTTTCCTCGTTAGTCCTGCGTATTTAAGTGGTTTGAGTTTTCCTTGTCTTTGTGGCATC
>JAVQJF010012224.1:0-41199 GCA_036023855.1 Gadopsis marmoratus
CGGTCTGCAGTGGTCAGTACCTAGCAAAAGTGGTCCAAGGAAGGAAAACCGGTGAAGGTGACAGGGTCATTGATGCGCATGGGGAGCGAAGGCTGGCCCGTGTGGTCCGATCCAACAGATTGTAGCTCAAATTGCTGAAAAGGTTCATGCTGGTTCTGACAGAAAGGTGTCAGAACACACAGAGCATCGCAGTTTGTTGCATATGTAGCTGCTTAACCACAGACCGGTCAGGGTGCCCTTGCTGCCATCATGTTACGGCCGATCAGTGTATGTATGTGTGCGTGTGTGATCACCAGAGGAAAACAAATGTATGAACCCTTTCAGAATCACTGAGGTCAGACCTCACAAACCTTTGTTTTTAAGCTACAGATGCTGGTGATACGATGACACTCGTCACAGAGGGTTATGAAATTTAACATATAACTGGGTGGATTAGTGGGCGACTTGACTCTCCTGCAACCAACTGGTTACCTAGTGTGTCTACAACCGACATGTGATTTTGACAGCACTCTTACCCGCTCCTCTGCAGTCACTCTCGATTAGAAAGGTTAGAAAGCAGCGCCTTGGCTCTCTTTTCTTTAGAACAACATTTTCAGCCCTGTTTTCTGCTCTTCTGTCAGCGAGGCATCTGACAGTGAGCTCACACTGTGGAATTTACCTTGAGGTGTTGCTAAAACTGTCAGTGTGCGGTTGAGGCCTGAAAAGAGGGTGACATTGTCAGTAAAATGAAAGAGATGAGCGGAAGTGAGTGGAGGAGAGGGAATAAAGATGTGGTATGAAAGGAGACAAAGAAGAGAGAGGAGATGAATCCAAAAGGAAATATTCTCCATTTAAATAAAAGTGACATGTTCTCTGAAAGATAAGAAACAAAATTTGCAGTAGTACTTAGTTTTTTGTTTTTAGTTTTTTAATAACTGCACCGAATGTCAGGCAACATCGTTTAAGCGTCGAAGATCCTTTACTTGGAAATGAGCAGTGGAGAAGTTGAAATGTGGCGCAAATCTAATGCTTACAGGATTAACAGTTACAAAGGTTTGTTTTGCCACGTGCCTACTGGTGCAGTTTTAGTTGTAGAGTTTGTCATACCACTTCTTTATCAAGGGTTTTGTGTCCTGTAAATGACTTTTCACTGGACCACTCTGTGTACCCAGTGTGTCTGTACTGATGTCCTCGTATTCCCTCTTGCCCTTTAAATGTGTAATAGACTAGTGTTTTGCCTTCACGTTTCAAATCTATTTAAAGGAGGATTGCATTTATTACTTAATTTCCGCAACTAGTTCTCTGGGCTCCATTCTCCAGTCAGGTTATTTCAGCAGCAGGAGTGATTGCAGGTTAACATTGTTAACATGTTTTCATTGTTGTCATGACGTTTGCTGTGGACATATGCTGTCCAGTATACGCCCTTAAAAACATCAATCATGTTTACCTGTTGTCTTGAGAAATGCAGGTTTAAATATAGCACTACAGCACTAATTCCATCAGTACAACAACAGAGTGAAGTCGTGCTCACCGCTCTCTTTCCCAGAGCATCTCTTTAAAACATCATTGCTGTTGCCTTTCACAAGTTAATTCCAATCGCATCTACTTTGCCATTTCTTGATTGTTAAGATACTGTCTGCGAAACTCAGCACTCCCTGCATGGGTGTTTCACGTTGAAAAAGAGCATAATCCCTCTCCTCCATTGAGTCTTTAGCTGTTGAACACCAGCGGGAAGTGAGTTTCATTGACTGAAACAGCAAGGTAGAAGCGGCTGGGAGAAATTAGTGGAAGGAAACAGTATTTATGTAAAAACTATGAAGTCAGCCCAGCAAAGTGAGGAGTCCAACCCCCCTCTATGTTTTTACCCGGCCTTTTGTTTGTGCCAGCCACGCCTCCATCTGCTGTGCGATTGCGTTTATTTGAGGATGCCGTGCAGCCTTTATGCCCGAGATGAGCCGTGCTAGTGCTCATTCAGCAACACTGCTCATGGTAGCTTTGTATCTAGCTGTAACTGTGGCCTTGACATTAAGTGGCGATGATTGCACTGATGATCATAGAGCAGTCTAATTCAGTTGATAAAATGTCAAGCACCTCTTTGTCCTCATAGGCCTCAGCAGTGCTGGGGAGAATGCATCAGCCTGCTGTTATGTAATCAAGTTAGCATTAAAGCTTAATTGACTTTGGCTGCAGAGAGGCAACATTATTTTTTTAGCCTCCTCCTGCGGGACAAGACGAAAAGAGTGAAATAGAAACAAAGAGGCCATGAAGGGAGAAAGTGACAGGAGCATGAAAGTGTAAGAATAGCATGACAGGTGACAGAGACGGAGAGAGAGAGACGAAGGGATGAAGTGAACAAGTCAGGCCGTTGGGAGCAGAAAGATTAGACAGGGAGGTGGCGTGGGAAGGCTGGACGACAACAACTAGAAGGGAGGGAGAGAGGGAGAGAACGAGGGAGGGGGGAGAGGGAAATAAACAGAGTGGGCTTTCCTCCCAGCAGCAAGTCTGAGACGGAGCGCTACTATTGCCTCAGATATCTCAGTTGATTGCAGCAGCTCGGGACTCTGCTTGACTCTACTGTACTTTACTGGGCTCGACTTGAGCACTCAGGTCGCTGGAAGGTCACTGGAAGGGGATTTAATGATCTCCACTTAGATTTTTAAAGGCCAACGGAAGCTGCCGTCAGCAACACTCAGACTTCCATACTCTTGAGGATGTGGACCGGGCGTTATGCCGATCGGCTGGGGCGGCGGTAGTCTGTTTTCATGCAAAGAAGGCTGCACGGGACACATGTACTGACTCAACCAGACCGCCGAGTGGCTGGTACAGCAGACAGGGCTGCTGGCTTGCAATCCTCTTCCTCTGATATTCCTGCAACGGGAACAAGATGCATATATTACAGCCGTACTGCATCAACAGGTCGGTGTGTTTCTGTGTCTGTTTGCGTGTGTTGAAAGTGGCTGCGTGCCACTGCTGGCGTTCACATCCTGCACCGCGTGTTCACAGCAGAGACAGTCGCAAGTGAGACACGTCTGCGTGTTGAGTGCAGTTAGGAAGTGCCTGCTACTTGATGTCAGTTGTTAATGCATGTTGGTGCTTCTTCAACAAAAAGCATGCTAACGTAACAACAAAGCTTTTATCGAAGCTCCCCACCCCACCACAGAATCGTTCAGCCGATGCCTTCAGAACGGAGCTACAGTGTCTGTCTTGGTGTAGCACCGTGTGTTCCCGGGGTGGTGTATTTAAAGCCAGACGTTGTCAGGGTTTTATGTGATTGTGGCACCATTCAAAGCTTTGTAGCAGCACGCATTGCTCTCCCACAATGCCTTCTTTGATGCTACTGCTGGTTTACCAAAGTTTGTCACTGTCAAAGTGGATACACTACTCCCAATATGTTTGATAATAACAATGGACCAAATAATTACATGTAATGTGAAAGCTGTGAGTTTTCCCTCTTGGAAACCGAAAAGTACATGGAAAGGATTTAACAGTGCATTTATCTAATCTAATGTAAGATCCAAACGTTAGCATGTCCAGCTAACTAGCTCACACCCACAGAGGTAATCCTGGAAACACGATTTGGTGCTTAATCAGATAGCTAGCTAAAGCTGATCAAATCTCCTAGCTACATCCATTACAGCTAGTAAAGAGAGGCCTGCTTTTTTCTGTCACTGTCTGAAATAAAGGACCCATTGTTTAAAAAATGACAATGATTTGAAGTGGTAAATCGGTAAATAGCATTTCGTAGCTAAAGAGCCAGAAATGTTTCCTTGAGGACTTGGTGGAGACCAAAAACACAGCAAAAGAAGTGAGAGTGAATACTGGATGGCATAATAATGTTTAGGCAACTGTTTGCTAACAGATCCACCATAAAAACGTTACAATGTGATGAATATGTCAGATGTTGTGTTTTCAACTTGTTCTGCCTACTAGTGGCCAAAAATGAAGTAATGCAGCTTTAAATTACACTGAACGCATTTTTTTCACACTTTTCACTTTATTAATGATAACAATAATAATAAACCTTATTTATATAGCACCATTCATACAAGAAATGCAGTTCAAAGTGCTTTACAATAAAGAATTTAAATGCACCAAGTGCTTCATAGAAGAGAGTGCAATAAAATAAAGTTAAGAGAAATAAAACTTAAAATTTTAAATAATGTTTAAAAGCAACTAAAAGGCAAATTGCAGATAGCTAATTAAAGACCAAAGTGAAAAAATGAGTTGTAAGCTTGCTCTTAAAGCTGGCTTCCCTGATATCTATTGGCAGTGTGTTCTATAGTTTTGGGGCACAACTGATAAAGGCTGCATCCCTGATTTTCTTACTGCTGTTTCTGGGAACATTCAGTAATCCAGCAGCAGATGATAAGAGTATTAAGATGTCTACTGCTTTCCATGGTAGATTGTAGTGTTATAGTGTTTTTTTATTCTCGCTGTACATCTGCTGCGACTCATGGCTCACAGCAACATAATTATTACAATTGGTGTGTTTGCATAAATGGACACGACCTCCTGACGACAGGTTTTACATGAATTAATAGATGCAGAAATGATAATGTGGGTTTTTTTCTGTTATGGTAGCTCACCTCACAGCGATCAGCAACCCGAGAAGACAGTTTCTCTTTGAGTTACTGCCTGGCCACATGCACAGCAATAAAATGTGCACGTTTGCACGACCGTGAAGCACAGCAAGAACTGAGAAAGAGACGTCAGAGGATTTTATTATCTTATGTTTGGTAGAGGAAAGTGGATTTGACAGCCAGAGAGAAGAAGGGACTAAGGGGAACAAGGGAGGAGAGCGGCGTTACCTTATGCTGCTGATGGAAGTTTAGGGAGGAAAGGAGAGGAGAGAGAGATGGGGAAGTAGGAGAGAGAAAAACAGAAATGACTGGGAGGAAAGTGGGAAAGCTGAGGGGACAGAAACAAATGGGGAATATCCAGAGGGAGAGATTTTATGAGGGGAGAGGGGAAATGGGAGGGGTGCGGCACAAAGAGTTGTGCATGGGAATAGACAGAAAAGAGGGAGGGAGAGAGAAGTGTAATCCAAATCTGCCACCAGGAGCAAATGCAGACTCCATCCTGTGAGAGCGGGAAGAGTGATGAATTCACAAAGAATTATCACCCAGCTCTGCGTAGCTCGGTAGCGTTTTAGACGATTTTATTATCCTGCGTGAAATTATATCATTTGTTAAATTGAATGACTTAAACGACTCATTGTTGTCATTTATCAAGCAATAAAGCCAAACATTTCCTGCTTGTAGCCTCTCAAGTGTGAGGATTCACGGCTTTTTGACTGTTTTGCATCATTGCAAATTAAACATCTTTGGGACAAACAATTTTAAGAAGTCACGTTTGGCTCTGAGAACGTTTCGGGTGCTTTATTAACATTTTGTAAAGTGCACAATTAACCGAGTAACCAAGAACATGATGGACCGATGCATATTGGAAGAATCACAATGTTGCCATGTTAGCTTCCTTTTCACATTGTAACTTTGTCGCCTACCTTTCTTTCCCCGCCCCATCTCCTTCCTCTCGCCCCTCCCAGGTGGCCCGATGTGCCGAAGAGAAAGAGTAAGAGCAGTCAGTGTTCGGTGAAGAGTATGTCTGGTAAGGATTTAGCATCTCTCTTTGTGTTGTTGTCACCTCCAGACAAACATGTGAGCACAGTTCGAAACAGGTTCCTTTTAAGACGCTCAGCCTATTGATGTGCTGGAACATTTGTCCACCGGCTCCCCTGGGCTTTGAATGTATTACATTTATATTATTTTCCTTCCGAGGCTTTGTTGAACACAAATGAGCTCACCTAGGTGCCCGAAGCTTTAGACGTTTCTTTGTGTAGAGCTGTAGGCAGGACAGGACAGACCTACCCAACTGGACAAATTTGGGTCATCTTTACTCATCATATGTGACCAACAGTTGTACCAAATCCCACATGCTTAAACAGCGATGAAAAGAAATCCCTCTCGTTAAATTAAAGGACCTATCAGTATTTTTTACCCTATAACATACAGATGTATTTACATACTTAACGTTATTAAAATTGCTCTTCTTAAGTGTTAGTTACTGTATTAAAAGCCCTGACAGTCATTTTAAAAGGTTCCAGTCGAGTTGTGATGATGGGGAAATCCTTTTGTTTATGTTTAAATCACAGATTTAGTGTTTTCTTTAGTGCTGCACTGGTGGTAATTCTTGTTAGAGGCTGGTGTGAATCACCTCAACATGCAGCCCTGTTTTGTTTGTTTCTTGTATTGTCCTTTAAACAAAAGGTTTACATTTAATTATGACACAGTTAAATGCAAACATTAAAATGAAATACATACCAATATGTATTGTATTTTTACTTTATGTATTGGCTTGATTTTGTTTTAAGTTAGGCATTTTAAATCTTAAATCACAGTGCAGACAAAAAGACAGATTACGAGTTAAAAGGAAGCTGCACTGATCGCATGCCGCAGTCATCTAAGACCTAAAAGTGAAGGATTTTCACTTTCGTCCTTTATTGAGCTTCAGAGTTCCACTTTTAACAACTTGATAAATACAGCAGCAGCTTTGCCAGTAAAGATGAAATGTAAAAATGCAAGATGAAAAGCATATTTCATGAATCCCGGGGAATGTGACTGTAAACCTCATAAGCTGACATGATATCAGGTCTGTGTGCAGAAAAGACTGCCAGTCTTGTATATGCTCCATCCTGTACACAGTCTCTTGGGGCTCTATGCACAGGAGCGTCATTGAGGCCCCTGTGATAACACTCAGCCCCTTCCTCCTTCTCCTCCCCTCCTCGTCACCTCCACTCTTCTTAACTTCCTCTCCGGCCCCTCCCTCAACATCTTACATCATCTTCACCATCCATTCACCTTTCTCCTTCCCCTTCAACCTCCTCCTCCTCTCCTATAGCTCTTAGTGTCTCTGCTCCAGGGTACATCCCCAGCTACCTGGAGAAGGATGAGCCGTGTGTGGTGTGTGGGGACAAGGCGACTGGCTACCACTACCGCTGCATCACCTGCGAGGGTTGCAAGGTACAGTAGAACATCTCCCTCCATCTAAAAGATCTTTGACACGAGATGGGCAGAGCAGATGAGAGTGGAACTGACTCTTCACTCCACGACCCTCACCCGAAAAGCGATTGACCAGTGATAAGCTAAGCAACCATAGCAGGCCTGTCGAGCTTTGGATTCCTCCGCATGTGCATGGGAATGTAGTAAGAGAGGTACTCCACGATTTGGATTGTGGCAAACACAAGAGGAAAAGTGCAAGAATTGGTTTACACGGTGACTTTATCTGTTCTAACGTGCTCTAACCTGCAAATGTTAGCATGCCAGGCTAAATAGCTTATTACCTGGATGCTAACTTTTTGCCTGTGACATGCAGCTTTAGCCTCAGTCCTTTACCCCAATATAATCTTTGTAGCCATAAAGTGCATATTTAAGACGTCTTTACAGGGTCCTTGTTTATAACAAGAGGCTGGAAACATTAAAAAGTCAACTGGAGCTTAACCCAGCTCGTGTTTGCTTCATTAGCTGGCTGACTAGCTACAGCTGATGAAATATGCACAAAGATTTCTTTTCTCATCTCATCTCGACTGAACAATGTGGCTCCAGGCAAAGTATTTTGGAAGTATATCCTCGACCTTTTGATTTCTTTAGCTGTGTGTGCCAGTACCACCCTTTTGACACTGGCAGAATTGTCTGAAGCTTTTTTAATCAGCTGTTTTACAGAACAAATGTACTTCAGTGTCAACAAACATCAGTTCATACCGCCGTCCAGATGTGCCTCTGACTCACGGCAACATGTGATTCTCCAGGTTTATTGTTTTTGTACAATATAGTCAAAGCTAAAAAGAACTGTGAAAAATACACTACACTGAACAGTAATGACTTGGCAGGAGGCCCCATGATGGCAGGGTGCGCAGAGGCTTATTATCCAATGATTGGCTCCCTGCAGAGCCGACTCCACACTGTCTAAAAATGGCTTCAGCTATTCAGCTGTACTCCAAGGGGAAATCAGTCACACTGAAATCCTGCAGAGATGTTGAACAGCAGCTACTACCTTTAACGTTTCCCACAAACCACAAGAGTCTCATTGTATTGACATTTTATTATTATTGGTGAAGCTGCTTTTTTATGGCTTTAGCAAAAAGGTTCTTTGTTCCTGCTATGCAAGAAAGCAACGTTTCTCACCTGCCTCCCTGAACTCTGCTTAAAATCCCGTCTTTTTAAACCACCTCCAGAGTGTGATGCTAATCAAGCTGCTCCCCAACTGGCTTGTCCAAACGCAGTTACTAAGAGGCGTTCATTCAGCCATCACTTCATTACTTAACCATTGTTGGTAAGCAGGATCCTGTCATGCAATCATCAGCCTGCCACGTGACATGACCCATTTAATGCACTTGTTTTACACAAATCAAAAGACAAGAACATTTAATTGGTGGATTTAATTTTGAGGTCATGACGTTGTGTATATCCGTCGATCACTGGAGGTTCTTTCTATCTCTGTGTTCTCTTCTCCTGCATTTGTGCTCCTTCTTTAGTTTGATGTCTCTCCTTCATGATGTCTCATCTTACCCCTTCCTCTCCTCTCTGCAGGGTTTCTTCCGCAGGACCATCCAGAAGAACCTCCATCCAGCTTATTCCTGTAAATATGAAGGCTGCTGCATCATCGACAAGATCACCCGCAACCAGTGCCAGCTGTGCCGCTTTAAGAAGTGCATCTCAGCGGGCATGGCCATGGACTGTGAGTTATTATAAGCTCATGTATTCCTATCACTACTAGTATTTACAAAGCGATCCATGACATTGGAGCTGATACTGCCACCGCGCACTAGGCAGCTGTGGAAAACTTATTTGAAGCACAGAGCAGAAATATTTTTATCCATGGTAGAGACACTGCTCTATGGATGGCAAGGGCGCCCTGTGCACCACTTTGGTTCAGACTTTCCTGGTCACCAAAGGTTGAATCCCATTCACCTTGGTGATCCCCTGACTTGCCCTCTAGCGCCCACATGAGGTTGATGTTTTTGGCATTGTGTAAAACATGCCTTGACAACAATTGGATGGATTGCCATGATCCCTTAAGTTTTCATCTGGTGCCGTCATCAAGTCAACGTTTAATTTGTTCATTGCTTTGGGTTTTTTTTTTGTGTACTCTATTTAGTGCTAACTAGCTACGGCTGTAGCTAATGCTGACTTTAGCATTCATCTCAAAGTACCATTGTGCCTACGTCACACAGCCGCCATGCCACTGTAGATTCTCTAAACATCCTCAGCCCTTGTGGCTACCTTTATATGGAACATACTTTGGAACCCGAGTACTCATCAAACTCATCATTTGATGTCAGAGCAAGGTGCATTTGTCTGTATGAAGACTATTCACAGGTGTACACACAGATTTCTGCACTGCTTTGCAGTCTGTCTAGTTAAAGAGAGGACTAACACACACACACTCAACATAATCATGATATTAATTTAGCAGTACAGCTGCTCCTGTGGATAAAGGAATTTGTTTCCGCCCCTTAGGACATTTTGATGAAAAGACAAATTCAGAACATCTGGACTACACTTCCTCCACACTACACTTAAATTGTGATGCTTGAATTTGACTTACTTTAGCAGCAGTGGTCCTTTAAATATCTGAATATATATATATATATATATATATAATTTTGTTTTGTTTTCCCTTTTTCTGGTTCGGACGATAGACTGCCAGATCTTCCTGTAATACGTCTGGAAGTCCAAACTAATCCAAAATAATGTTTTCACACTAGAAACAAACCAAACCATGGTTCAGTTTGAACTGTTTGGTCTGGCCGTGGTCCGGGGAAGGTTTCACACCTCTGTAATTTTAGGTCGGACCAAACAGACATGTCCAAAATTCTGGACCAAAGGAGATAGGTGTGAAAGGGCCCTGAGTCAACAAAAGGGACAAAAACACAATCAGGTGAACTACATGGATGCAATAACAAACTCAAGCATTTACTTCTCTTCAGCACAAAGATGACAAAAACAGATACCAGATTACCGAACCAAAAACCAAAGGGCTAAATGTATAATAGCTCAACACAACCAGAGAGAGATTAAAAAGACAAACCAGTAAATAAAAAGCAACTAGATAAAAAGAAAGAGAGACCTGCCAACCTCCACTGTAGCCTCACTGCATTAACTCGCCTTCCCCCATCCCTCCTCTCAGTGGTGTTGGACGAGTCAAAGCGCGTGGCCAAGCGGCGTCTGATCGAGGAGAATCGACAGAGAAGGAAGAGGGAGGAGATGGTGCGGACGCTGCAGACGAAGCCGGAGCCGAACACCGCAGAGTGGGAGCTGATCCGGATGGCAACCGAGGCCCACCGGCACACCAACGCACAGGGCTCCAGCTGGAAACAGAAGCGCAAGTTCCTGGTAAGCCTTTAGTTTTGAGCAGGCAGAGCGCTGCTTGTAATAGTTCATAAAAATAGCTGGCTTGTATCCATCCCCCTGTTTCTTCTAACAGAAAGTTCAAATAATAAATCACTTTTTAATCTCTCATACCTGTTTGTCCATCATTTATAAACCTCGATAAATACCCTTAGAAATCATACAAACCTCCAGTTACCTCCAGTAATCCAGTGATAGTTGTCTGTACGTCCTCAGGGTTGCTGCAAACAGGAACTGCCAATTGCTAATTCAGCTTACTGTTAATGGTGCCCACACAGTGTTAACTCAGATCATGATTATCTCCCAAATAGGAGTAAGACTAATAATAGAATGTCAAAATCTAATAACATTATATTTTTACGTTACATTAGGGTTTTTTCTGAGGTGGGGCCCACAGTGTCAGACTTTGAAAACCCTTACAGAAAAGGATACGGACCAATTTGTTTTATTTGGTCTGGTGCATAGTAATGTATACATCATTATAGTTGTATACCCTACACTTGCATACTGGAATCTAAATCATTGGGATGGAAAACTATACAGCAAGTTCACCTCCTCACTGACTTTTTGATCTCTATCTCTATCTAATCCATGAAAGCAAAACAAAAAACTTCATAAAAATGATGTCATATTTTCATTAAATTGCATCTAAATCAGCATTACAGCATGAAAGCCTTCACCATATTTGTTGAATCTGTCTTTCAGATTTGTATTAATTGCACGCAATAGCTCAGTCCTTCTTTAATGTAGATCATTATTCCAAAATCTTTCCCCCCTCGGTAAGTTGAAAGTTGTTTCCACGTTCAAAAATCACACACATGAAAGGAAGTGCCTTTCTTTTCACTTTCAAAAAGGCACCGTTTTTGACAGGACTGCTTTTCATCAGCAACTTGCTCTGTGCTGTCCCATGTGACCGGTGCCACGTGCCGATGCATGTGTCCACACAGCCGATGGTTACCTTAAGGCAAAGGTCAGATGACCGTAACCAGGCAGCCATTCCATGAAGGCAAAGACAGATTTACAGTCGAATACAGATTTTTTTTTTTTTGAAGGTCTGCTAAAAAATTGCTCAGTTGGCCAGTCAAAGTGAACAGATGAGAGGAGGGTGCCCAGGAGGACAGAGCAGATTCCATGTGACACAGCAGGCAGGGCCAATCAGAGCGCAGCTGCCTCACTGCTTTATGCTTTGAATTGGCTGAGAGATGCTGAAACCAAACTTTGGAAAGTGACATCACAGGAAAAATCTCTTAAGAATTCTGCTTACATTTCAAAGGAGCGCATATTTAAATAGGCATCTCAAACCTGCACTGTGGACACTTAAGTTCACTTAAGTAACTGTCTGACTGTTTGTAGTATTTTAAAAGCCTGTTAAATGTCAGTACATGATTTTATACATTTTGCAGTTTTTTGTATTTCATTAGGTTTCTCATCCTGACATCCTGCTGATGAGCCCCAAGTTTCCCTCTAGTGATTAATAAAGTTTTACTGTTGCTATGTTGCCGAAAGCTGTTTCCTGTCTTTCACAGCACTCAAGTTCCCTTTTGATCAAAACAGGATAGGGATCAGCTGTGTAGCTTTGAATGGAAACCTGTGCAACATTCTCCCAGTCAGTTAGGTACCTCAGCTCTCCTTGATGCTAAATCCCCCGGAGCACCGATACGTTGCTCTGACTGGAAGATGTCTGTAAATTAGTGATCCTCTGTGTGCTTCTGATCACACTTTGATCTTTCTAAGACTTTACTGTCTACTGTATTCACGTCGTTTTGACTAAGTGGTTGCAGGGCTAAATGCCTGTGTGTTATATATAGGTGCATGCACATAGTATGCTGCTATCACAACAACCTTCTAAACCACTGGCTGCATTTAAAGATGGACGACAAGGCAGCTCCATGGATGCATAAAGTGAACTGGATACAGTGTCGGAGGCGGGGCCCTGTTTGTCCTATGAAAGCTGCTCAGTGGCATGTGAAGGCAAAAAAGTCTGACTTCCCGTGTATGAAATTACCCGGATCTTCCGCATAGCTTCTGCATTGTGCGGCTCATAGAGCAACACGCTAGCGTTTCCTTTAGCCCCGCCTCCCAACCGCTCGGCCTCAGGCTCACTGACATGAATGGCAGTGACTCTATAACTCTGAATTCAGCTATTTATGCATTTTACAACTTTTCAGAGATTGTGATTTAAATAAGTGATATTTAAGTCGTTGTACCTAAAGGGGAAAAAGAATGTAAGTCCATGGGAAAACGTCTGTTGGGGCCAGTGTGCATCGCGTGATGAACCCGGAAGTTGCAATTACACAGTTTGGCCACAAATTGGCTTCCAACCCTGGCACAACGCTGACCAAAACTTCTGGATCGCCCCCTGGTGGCTGGCTGCAGTTTAAGTCATAAGGCTTGTTGACGGATGGAACATGAACATTTGTTCACATTGTACCACAAAATGGCTCATCTACTTATCTTGACATTACCTTGTTGAACTCACATGAGGTCTTCCTCAAATACAGGCTTTAACCTCTAATTTACTCAGCTCTCCTATACCACTACACTAGTGGTATTTAAATTGGTTCCAGAGTGTTGCCATGTGGAGACCATGATATTTTGTGCACTCTTCCTTCAGCAACTTGCTCAAATATTAGCATTTCTTTCTGACATTTTACCAATGAATGGTTCCCGTGTGATGTCTTGTTTCTAGCCAGATGAAATTGGCCAGGGTCCGATGGTGCCCACTTCCGACGGAGATAAGGTGGACCTGGAAGCCTTCAGCGAGTTCACCAAGATCATGACCCCGGCCATCACGCGCGTCGTCGACTTTGCCAAGAAACTGCCCATGTTCTCGGAGGTTAGTTCAGTGGTTGGTGTGGGTTTAAATCTGTTTTAACTCAAACATATTTGTGGGTTCCAGTCTATCATCAGTCCCAGTACATGCTAGGTAAAAACCTGTGGATGCTTTCATCCAGAGGACCTCACAGCATCATTAGTGCTTACATTTTTGGCATTTTTGTCCTAAAGCTCAGTCCTGCATGCAAAACACATCACTTCCTCTGCACCTTAGCATTTGATTCAGGGAAGACATCAAACAATCACGCGGTGCGGAACGGACGTCATGTCACATGTCCACAATGGTGGATGTTAATTGTTGGTTTCTCCTCATCCTCTGTTATATGACAAAAAGACACAAAATAATAAAGATAATGAGCTCAAGGACAGCATGTGGAGCAGCAACGCCGGATGCAGGATAGTGAGGCGCTGATGAAGTTCACTTTTGGATGTAACATTGGTAGAGTTGGTAGCAAGGCAACAATGTCATTATTATTATTATATATAAGTATTTCGCATTTACGTGCCGTTTGTCATGTCCCTGGTGTGTAAAGGCCTTTAATCTCTCGTTCTTAAAAATGATTTATTTCCTGCAAGCAAGAGTGACCTCTTATGGTTACAGGAGACACCGAACAAACCTCCTGCCGTTGCTTGTCTAATGGGGCCACAAGCTCTGCTTTGTATGTTTTATACCGTGTGATACATTAAACACTGTCCTTGTCTTTGTCTAGCACATGTCCATATGGCACTCCCCCGCCCAGCCTTTACATCCTGTCATGAGATTGTCAAACAGTGTCATGCTACAGTGTCTTTACCCTTACATGGTTACACTTGTGTTTCACAACAATCACTTTTAGATTTTCCACTTCCAAGTATATGAACATTGGAAAACATCAGTGTACATAACAGGACGCTTAGAGTCCAGTAGTGCCACTCAAACCTCTGTCTTCCTTGTCCAGGTATTCAAGCTACGCAACCCAAGAACAACGCCATTTCTTTATTTTCTTATGTATTCTACATGGTGAGGATGCAGACTGTTTGCCAGAGACATATAGCTTTGGCCTCAGTCCTTTAGCACGATATCATTTATGTAGCCGTCGAGTGCAAATTCAGGAGGCTTTTGCAGGGTTCTCCTTTTAAGACTATTCAGCTGGAAACATTAAAAAGCCAGTCGGGAGACAGCTTTTTCAACCATCTTATGGAGCTAAAATTAGCTTAATTAGTGCAGTTGATATAATCTGCCAGCGACAGCGAGGAGCCTGCTTTTGTCTGTAACTCGGCAAGGTGGAGCTTTGGTTTGGAACAGTGCATCGCTATACAAACTGATTATTACTTTAACCTTGGTATGATATGGCGGATGCTCTACCACATAACGCAATCTCCATTTTCAAAACTGAAACCCGCCTGTAGCTGCTTGTCACCCTGTGTCACCCAAAATCACTTTATTCACTCATTCGCTGACGTCTCATGTAACAAAACATTTAGTAGTTCACGCTTCATATTCATCTTCATGTATGCGCCATCGCCGACAGGTTTAGTGTCTCCTATCTGTAATTTCCATATGTATCAAAGCCGGCACCACGTAGTGAACATGCTGTGGCTACATTTTTGGACGCGGCCTCTGTTTGGCTTTTTACTCATGAGCGCTGTTAACGAGCTTGTTAACCTGCACGAGGTCTGTTGACTGGGTGCTTCCTCTCGCTGTCAGCTGTTATTACGCTAAATAATGATCAGCCCCATCCTCCCGCCTCTCTCTCTCTCTGCCCTGCTCGCTGCAGTGGTGGGTCCATGTTGGGAGTGTGTGTGCCCTGACCTGAGTGCAGGCATCATGTGTATTGTAGAGGCTTCCGAGTTACATAAAGTGTGGCAGGGGATTTGCTGTGAATGGAGAATTATAGCCCTTTCTCTGCAAGGAAGCACTCAAAGATATATCTTGAGGGTTGAAGACCACATCATACCACATCTTACTGTACATCTCAAAGCTGGATTTTTCTACTGTTTTGTCTTTTGCTGAGGGCTGATTAATGCCATGTTTTTCATTCCAATTAGCATGAAGTGCCCTCCTCCAATGTCTCTGTCCAGCACATTGAACTGCATGTGGAACTGTATGTGTAGCAGAACGAATGTTTGGACAAGAATAAATTAAAGCCACATTCACTGGTTTAATTTTTTTTAATTATGATGATTTGGCTGCTTGGAGGCCGCGCAGCAAGCTGTAAACACAACATTTGCATTAGCATTATCTCTGTTATATAGTGTTTCTTGCTAACAGATGGGCAAACAGTTGCCTATTTAGCAGGGATGTATAAACAGATCTGGATACAGCACTGGAGGCGGGGCCCCGGTCATTCCTATGAAAGTTGCTCAGTGGGACATAAACACAATTAATTTGTAAGACTGGGTGAGAACAGTCTTCAAATAGTGGCTGCCTTTTATACTGTCATTCTTTTTATGTTCATGCCATTTCTTGATGACCTCATACGTTCTCGCTGTGTTTCCCAGCTGCCTTGTGAAGACCAGATCATCTTGCTGAAGGGCTGCTGCATGGAGATCATGTCGCTGCGCGCCGCCGTGCGCTACGATCCAGAGAGCGAGACGCTGACGCTAAACGGCGAGATGGCCGTCAAACGTGAGCAGCTGAAGAACGGCGGGTTGGGCGTGGTGTCGGACGCCATCTTTGATTTGGGCAAGAGCCTGGCCCAGTTTAACCTGGATGACTCGGAGGTGGCTCTGATGCAGGCCGTGCTGCTCATGAGCTCAGGTGAGGAATAAGTGATGTTATCATAGACTCCTTCTTTTACATTCCACCAGTTAGCCAGCTAGCTGTAATTTAGTTACGCTGCATGACTCCGTGAAACCCAGTTAGCTCTGCACATGTACGAAAGTGCGGCTACTTCCTGTCACTGCAGTGTGACTTTTACAATACTACCAGAATCTAGTGGTCCAGTTAAATTTGATCAAAAAAGTATCTTAGGTTAAAATTAATCATAGTAAAGTCATACATAAATATTAATATATATTGCATTTTTCATAATTTAATTAATTTAACGATTATTTTATTCGAGCAAAGCAAGAGTTTTACAAGCTCGTTTTTGTTAATGAATGACAAATTAGCTCCATAAAAAAAATTTCTTTACCAAAACAAAAAAAATGTATTTATTAATAAGGAAAAATAGGAATCTTCTATTTTATAACTAGTAAAACCAAAGATAACATTATTGATTGATTGATTACATTTTATCTTGCTAAATAAATACTTTTTTTAACTTCTGTATTTCTAAAGATGCATTCCACTTATCAACATAAAGTGTGACTTCAATTGAAGCTTTTAATTTCTGCATTTAAGAAGAAAAAAAATAGCGAGGATAGGGAGTAGCTGCATTTTTGCACGTGTGCGGAACAAATCGAGCTTCCGATACAGCTCAGACAGTGAGAGTGACGTTGGCTGATAAAGTCATTTGCAAACGGAAAAAAACCGTCCAGAGTCTTTTACTTCGAAATCAGTCCACTGGTTGTTATAGGCAACTAAGAAAGTCAGGTCGTTTTTTTTAATTTATGTTGCAATCACACGTTGGCAATGCAAAGCTATTAATACACGTTGATTGCAACATACGGTAAGTATATTTTTCATATCTCTTACATTTAAGTCATCTCATCACAAGATGAGAATAAAACTATATAAAGAGATTTTGCCGTTTTGGAAAGTTACTTTCTGCTTCAAGATGAGGTGGAAATGTTGCATAAACCGAAATATAGTTCTTTCTCTCGTCTTCATCACCCCAGATCGTTCGGGGCTGACCAGTGTGGAGAAGATCGAGCAGTGCCAAGAGGCCTACCTGCTTGCGTTCGAGCACTACATCAACTACCGCAAGCACAACATTCCCCACTTCTGGCCCAAGCTGCTGATGAAGGTGACCGACCTGCGCATGATCGGAGCGTGCCACGCCAGCCGCTTCCTCCATATGAAGGTGGAGTGTCCCAACGAACTCTTTCCCCCGCTCTTCCTGGAAGTCTTCGAGGACCAGGATGTGTGACGTGAAGAACGTTGAAACCACGGCACCCCCTTAATTAAAGAATCCTCGGCACAGCTGGAAATACATTTGGGGTGGCTTTGGTGGAAGAGGAAGATTTGAAGAGAAGAGAAACTGGATTTCTGTAAACTGTAAACTTTTTGGTCAAAACACCCACAAGACCCACCACCTGCCACCAGCAAAACCCACACCGACGTCACCAGAGAGCAACACACTGACAATCTGGCTTTGTTTTTTGCCGTTCTGAAAGCTACCCACACACAGTACAAAGTTGTAAACATTAGATATTCGCAGATTGAAATTCCAAACACACTGCCACGAACAGTATACCTATATGCAAACACAAACCTCACCAATTAACTCCTTTTGCACCTGTATGGACAAACAGCTGCACTCTGTTCCTACACTAATGCAAACTGAGGGGCTCGGTTATGTGCAGTTTTTTTAACCTCTGGGACCTCACCCATCTCCCCCCCCGTGCGTCTCCTTAACTGCGATGGCTGCGAGTGTTGGTCGACCTACCTCCCTCACGTACTGACCTCTCTCTCTCTGTCTCACACGCACACAGAGACACACACACACACACACACACAGAGCACTCTTACCTCATGTAAAATGTATTTCCTGTTGAGTCTGTTGAGAAAACATGGAGCCATGCAGTCCTCAGTTACCCACGCACCTCTCTGCTAGTGTTAGAAGTTACAGTGGGAACACTTTGTATGAAGCCCTTATCTATAATGGATTGTCTATACACATAGCAGTGCATTATGTGACAGTTGTCGTGGGCGTTGTTATGTCTGTCACACACTACAGGTATGATTAGAATAAGGAGAAAAGAAGCTTTTGTTATGTTATGTTGAGCGTGTTGTCGCTGTGGGCTAAACAGGAAGTGTTTCCACTGCTTGTATTGTACAGTGTCACTTACTGTGCTTAGCACAGCTGCGTTACAAGCTCATTAACCTTAACCCTGACGAGTAATCTAGAGTTCTCACATACAGTATATTTATTTCTAGAATACCTCTCCGACACATACCTCCTGTTCTCATGACCTCACACACACACACACACACACACACACACACACACGCGTACTACACTCCTCCGTTCAGTTGTTCTTCAATCTATTACCTCGGTCGTTTAGTTGCTCATCTCTTCCTCCTCCTAAATTTAAATAACCACTGGGCTGCACCACACCTCCGTAGCCCCCGCCTCCTCACCTCCCCCCGCTGTCTTGTGTTTTTCAGCACTGGCAGATGGTGGTGGTGGTGGGATGGGGACATTGTCACTTACCTTTGCACCCCCCCCCCCCACCTGTACCTGTTTCACGTCCAGCCGGAAACCGACAGATTCTACCTCACCTCCCATCTCAGTGTAGCTGCCCCTCCGTCTGCAGCCCCACGGACATGCATGCGCACACAGTGCACAAACGAGTTGCCATCATGGACCCGGTGAGTGTGCTGCTCCCCCGACAGCGTACAGCAGGTCGTTTGAACGGGCTTTGACAGCTGACATAGCAGACTTTGTCATTTTCTCCCCTTTTTCATTTTTCATCACCACATGGGACCAACAGTCACTTTGGATTTTGTTTTTATTGAACCTGAAATGACAGCAAGGGTGGGGGGGGGGTTTGACATTATAGCATGTCCCGATTGGACTGTCAGGGGACAACGACAGCTGGGAAGCTGGGACTCCAGTGGAAGCCATTTTGGCCCGACTGGGTCAGGCCAACGGACTATTGTGGCGTGAGGGAAATGGCCAGCGAGCACCTGTGGCAGGTATCGATGTGCCACCAACCATATCCCAAATTGCCGCCCACCACAAATAACTATCAGGTTTTTTTTCTGTTGCACTAAAACCACAATGTCTGTATCCCTTAGTAGCCCTGAGCCCCCTCCTTTACCCCCATACCCCACGGCTTTCCTGTCCCTGCCTGTCTCAACAAAAGTCTCACACGCATAAAAACACGTAGTCTCATCTCTCGATTACCTGTTGAAACCAACACGGACTGTGACATGGCCACGAGGAGCCGCCACGCTCAGTGTTACTAATCTTTTTTGCAGGGTATTTTAATAGAACCGTAAGCGCTGATTATACAGGGATATACACACACACACACACACACCTACACACACACACACACACACACACACACACACAGCAGCAGCAGCGCACACACACAGCAATAGGATGATCAAGCAGTACAGTGTCACGCCCGCCATCTCCAGGCCTGCTGTGTTTGCACCGTACTTTGCTCACTATCACTGTGACTGAAAGCCATGCTGCAACCAGGCCACGGTTCAAACAGGGAGCCGCTGACTTAGTAATTCTGACGTGTTAATATACAGTATATACAGCATACAGAAGCATATATATATAAAATAAAAAATATATGTGTATATATATATATATATATAAATGTTAGTTATTGTATGTGGCATTAGAGCTATCAGTTATTACATGTGCTGCCAGCTCAAATCAGATCGTCTGTCAGACTGGTCATGTAGCAGAGGGTGTCTGTATTAATATCTGTATTATAACATTTCCGCATTGTTTGCAGACGCCATATTGCATTATGATGCTTGTTTGCCTTGTGGTGATCACCGACCAGCCTTCGTGGTTTCACCACTTCTAAATCACTTCATATAGCACAAAAGAAGTACCTTAAGCAGAAATACCCCCCTCCCCCTCATTTTAGGACTACAAACACAGGTTTAGCTTGATGGGTTGAGATTCAGCTTTGAGCTGGCAGCACAGCCGCTCCGTCTGTGTGTCTCTCTCTCTCTCTCTCTCTCTCAGCCACTGGAGAAATCCTCCCCCACACCAGCACCACAGAGCACACTGCCTTCAGCCACGATCAGCTGCACCAGCACGGCAGAGAGACGCGCCAAGAGTCAGTGACCATCCTCCCAACCAGAACAGCCATTTTAACTGGACACCACCGCTGGCTGTGATGACGCTGCGTTCAGACAACAGGCAAATCCAAGCCGAACTGTTTACAGTGTCATATTTGAATTTGGGTTTGGACAGTAAATTAATTTGCTGTCTACGTGTCCTCGGTTGCCATAGTGACAAGGCAGCTGGGCACACAGCAAGGAAGAAAACGTTTTCCACACGACCACCAACTGGAGATGCTGCTACAGACTAATGACACGGAGTGCTTATTCTAACCTCCTCGCAGCGCATTCACGAGCGACGGCATGAAACCTTTTCTTTTCCTGCGACGCGTATCTGAATTCAGAATAGAAATGATGGATTTGCTCTGCGTGTTTGAATATGGCACACGAGGACACTTTCCCAGGCAGAAGGCCACAGAGTCGAAAGCAGCGATGTTGAGAGTTGCACACTGTAATCACTACCTGCACACCCCCAGTTTCCCGTTCCGCACTTCCTAGCCAAGCTGCAGAATAAATCCGGAAAGCCTCCATCTTTCCCGCACAGAGACCACAGAATTGTGTTTTCTCTCTCGCTCTCTGTCTTCTCAGATTAGAGTTAGGGTTCACTTCAATGTGACGTTTACAATAAACTAAAATGTGAACTTGATGCTAAGCTCTGCAGCGTGGCTCTGTGAAGCAGTTCAGCTCGCATGCAGCCTGTTTTCCCACAAACAAACTAAACCTGCTACTTTTATGACGTACCCAGGGAAAACATCTGTCACTCAACAGCATCCTTTCTCTCGTCCTAACATGTCTTTTCCCGTCCTTCCATTCCCCAACATTCCCATTCCAGCTCTTGTTTTTTCAACACGCACCATACCCTAATTTACCCCCCACCCACACAGACTCTGACAGACACCTACATCTCATACTAGCACTCTATGGTGGAGAAAGACGATAATCCCGGCAGGAATATGTCACCGTGTGGAATGTAAAATACTGAAATTGTACAATTAAAGACACGATGTGAAGTCCCACACTCATCTTGTTTTTGATGTTGTTGATGTTGCTTTAGTTGTGCGCCAAGTATTTGTTGTTATGCTTATTCGAGGGTGGATGAGTTTGCAGGTGGTGTTACAACCTTGATTGTGTGACAGGCTGCTACTGAAAAGTCCTCTTTCGTATATAAATAGTATGTTTATTAGAGACTCGTGGTGCGAGGACTGAAAACCCCGAGCGATGTAAAGCAAGGCATGAAGTGACTTTGTTTTGGAAAGAAGAAAAAAAAACCCGCTGTTTCTTAATGATTATTCTTTTATGTCATTTGCATCTGATTTTCTTAGTGGGTGAATGTCTGTGTATCCGTGTCGATGCTTTACTGTGAGAAATAGGCTGTATATGCACTTTCAGTCCGTCGTCGGCGCAGCGATCCCTACTGCTCAAACGTCGCCCGAAGGCCACGTTTCAAATCACTTTCAGTTTAGCTGTTTGTAAAATACGCCTGATATTCTATTTCTGGCATATGTCATTTTAGCATTTACACTTTTTAGTTGCCTTATTCTGGTGTTTAATCTGCAATTAAAAGTGTTGCATACATAATAACACTGACATGAAACAAATGTTTTGGAATAGGCCCATTTGGAATAGGTCACATCACATTATCTGATTTTACATTTTGGCACCAGAGCTAGCTCTACAGTGTGTATGCTAGCACTTTAATATACACTCTTTAGTTATAGGTGACTTTTTTATCCAGGTTTTTTTTATCCAAAACTTGGCACTGGTTTAGATCCAATACTGTACATTTTTCAGAACAAAATCTCAAGTTTTGACACTTACATTTAGGGTTTCCCTCCGTTTTGGTCAGTTACCACAACCGCCACCTGTGATTGGCTGACACATTGGAAACATACCGCAATGCATATTTACTTTTGACCCTTAAAATCCTCTTAATTGAGCAAAGGTTATCATCACTATTCTGCAAGAGACAAAGAGTTTTCTTGAATCTAGCCGCAGCTAACAGCAACTTGCAATACATAAACGGAACACCACCCAGCATCAGGTGGAGTTTACTGCCAGTTCAGGTTCGGGACGTAATTATTTTGGCATAACTGAAATATGAGCTTATTAGGAACTGAATGTTTTTCCATAGATGCTCTCACGTTCGAGTAATTAGCTTTTCTACAACCGAGATTTCTGCACACATTTTACAAACACTCTTGTCAAAGGTGTTTTAGGCTTAACAGACAATTTGTTGTGTCCTGTCCATGAACACCCAGCCTAAGGGCTCCTTCAGCTGCTCACGGTCGCTAGTCACCTGTTTGGCAAGTCGACATATTGTTTCCCAAACCCTTAGCATGCACATTGCTTAGCTCTCACACCTGTCTGATGTCTGTTCCCATTCTCATATTGGGTACGGCAGCCCAATGGGCCAAAGTCACAGAATAGCTTTTGAAGTTTCATTTAATACGTGTGCAATTAATACATTTTCTTAGGGACTGTACAGAAATGATTGTTTACTTTTTTTAAAAGCAAGACCCACAGCGGGATTGACATGTTATTTAGACTCTCCCCTTAGAAAAGAAACTGCGATACCCTCCGCCAATATCTCAAAAATTATGTGAAAGTATTGGTACAACTTGATTCATCATTAGGGACTACGAGAAGCATAGCATAAAGAATTTAAGATGGTGTATCATAACCTAAAGCAGCAGACAGACCCTTTTTCTGACCTCCCTCTCTCTAATCATTTTCATACAGTCCCTTAAGGCTCCTTATTGATGCATACAGTATTGTTTCTACTTCCAGTATAATTAATAGGTTACTGTTTTGGTGAAAATGTTTCAGATGTTTCTTGTAAAATAAAGTCATGCCAAATCCATTACCCAGTAAGTTGAACTGAAAGTGAATGAACCTGAATCCTGTCTCGCTCGCTTAGCTGGGCATTTGCTCACACATCTGTGTCAATAACCGCAACACCACCCACATCCTGATCTTTGCCCCAAATGAATCTGACCGTAGACTAGGGCTCATCTTGCGATGTATAAACCTGCTTTATATTACGCTCAGCGTCTTGACAAGAATGTTGCTTTTGATGGAAAAGCGCCTCACCTTGCAAAAAGGACAGAGTAAAGAAGCATTAGATATCACAAAAGAGAAACTATTCGTACCTCATTGTACTGCTGTCTACCAGAGTGATCAGTTTCAAGCAAGGCTGGCAAAATCCCAAAAAGGACCCACGGCAGTGGTCTCAGGAAGATTAAAATGTGGCGCCATATTTTTGACGAAAAATGCTTACAGGCTCTGTTGAGGTTGTAAGAGAGTGCTGTGGCTTTTTGATAATTAGTACACTTTATGTCTGTACGGAAGTGAGAGCGTAAAATACGAAGCCGTGAAGCTGAGTGGGGGTGCATGGAGTAGTGCTGCACACTTCTACAGGCCAAAAACTTGTGCCTTGAACGTGAAAGGTTGAGGACTAATTCCCAAACTACGATTCCCGTGATGACAACGCCCTGTCATGTGTGTGACAGTGTTTGTGTTTCCCTCCACAGTAGCACACAGCCCGGCCCGAACTAACGCATCTGAGAGACAGCATGCGGGGCCGTGAACAAGCAGGAGGCCATTTCCTGTTTGCGAAGCAGCCATAACTCTTTTGACACAGCACAGTGTTGAATGTGAAGCCGAACGGGACGTGGGCATGAAGCACCACAGACACGAGTTCGATGCTGTGTTTTACAAAGCTGGTCGTGGGATTGTGAGGGGCACGCTCGGTGTTTGACGTGGCGTGTTTGACATGGCATCTCAGCAGCTCAAAGCTGCGTGTGTTGCGTTTGTGGCTACGCGACATTGATTTTCGAAATTATAAAATGATTTGATATCAGTTTGCCTTTCTTTTGACTCTGTCCAGCTGCATGAGGAGTTTTGACCTAGTAGTCTAACTTAGTTTTGTACGGATGGACACACACACACCTCAGTGATATGAATGATTTTGTTAAACAAAACATGAACAATGTATTGTGTGGATGAGGCTGGCCTATTGTAGCTAAGCAATTCATGACAAGTTCACCAATTTATCAATGTGCTGCTGTAAGATGATTTTCACAAGCTTTCTGAACCTGGCTGCAGAGATTTGCTCTCATTCAGCCACAAGAGCATTGGTGAGGTCCAACACTGAAGTTGGGCGATATGGCCTGACTGCAGTTTCAGGTCATCCCAAAGGTGTTTGTGTTAGCCCAGATCATGAAAAACAGCCCAATAATTACAAAAAAATCACTTTTTGGCCTTATAATGTATTTGTATAGTACACGTAAAACCTTGGGATTAGTAGATTAATGGTTTATAGAAACTAAAACTAGGTTTATGCATTAATAAAATATTAGCTATATGCTATATAGTTATAAATTAGCTAATATATTAGCCTAACTATATGTGTGGTATCTCTTTGATTTGCTGTAGAATTCAAACTCACAAAGCTCTCGTGTGATATTTCAGCGATATAAAGCTAGCAGAACGCTAATTCCCACCTGGAAGTGGTGGGACTCCCGTATGACCTCCATCTAGGACATAACATCTCAGACGGTTCAATCGGACAATCACCTGGACATACAGAGGGTTCAGAGGTTTATTAGCTTGCATTGGTTTCAAACATTACTAACGACTCTCAACTATACAGAATAAATGTACAACACGTTACGTAAATTGTGTTTATTTTCTAATAAATCGTTTCACTAGCCACGGCAGTGAGAAATAATATGATGGTTAGTATTTCTATTTCTATTTAGCATTAGCTATTTCAGTCAGCTGGAGACATGTCCCACCTACATTCAGTTCTGCAAAATTCTGCAGTTCTGCAGGGAGCGCTGCAGCTCGGCGAGGCCGGTGACAGTTGTTCTGCAGCTGCTTCTAGCGATGATGGTGGACCTGTAAGCCTGGACCCAACAGCAGCTCTGTTAGCACCGCAGCCTACACAGCTTTAATGTGTCTAGAACAGAGCGCCAACATTTAATAGCACAGACCAGTGATTATTTGATTGATCCCAGCCACCGTACCTCTCTGTTGTAAATGTCAACTCAAGTTGTTAAACCAGGTATGATGCAACAATACTGATTGAATATGGCCACATTAAGCTCAATTTTATATTGACAAGTTCAAGTTTCCAATTTTTTCAGTTTAAACTAAATCCCAAAACAGTCCATGTATGTTCTTCATCATTCATGATCAAATGCTGCACTGCCTGTAATTATGTCCCTGTACATGCACACAGTCTAATGGGTTGTCTATGGTGCACTTTTGCTAAATTTGGAAACAGGCTACTAAATTATTGCGAACGCCGAGACTCATGAAAGCCAGCTGATGTCAAATTTGATTTAGGCTTGTTGTGGAGGACATGATGTAACAACGAGCAGCTTTGCCCTCCACCAGTCAAGAACTCTCCACAGATCATCCGCACCCCCACCTTCCCTCCCGAAAAAACACAGAAGGGCACATCTGGTACGGAGCAGACATGCCATGGCATGGCTAGTGTGTGTGTGTGTGTGTGTGTGAGTGAGTTAGAGAGAGACACACACACCAAGCCTGTTTATGCAGACACAGATTGACAGGACGGGACATCCATTACAGATTTTTCCCCCTAACTAAAGGAAAAGTGCTCCCAGCGAAGCTCTAAAGATAGAACCGTGTATTTTGATGATGCTCATATTCGGCTGACATTCCTTATCATTTTGATCGTTTCGCAAATTGTAAGAAAAGCACGCGCTCACGTTCACACACACGCTTTAGATCTGATGCATAAACACACACGTGTGATTACATAACATGTGTCATCATGTTGTTCAGAGTTGGTTAGAAAAAAAGCAGATATATCCATCATCGGAGGTCAATATTGTCTGAGGTCAGATCCACGTTGGGACAAAAACTGTTACCTAATGAAACGCTACATAATTATGGTATGCTAAATGCTAAATAAAGAACCATTAAGCATCCAGTTTTCCTCTTAAAGGAATAGTTTAACATTTTGAGAAATGTGTATATTCCGTTTCTCTCTTGTGTATCATTTTGTTCACATTTTCCAAACATCTGGCATATTTAGTGGGTTTGTTTACGTAACATTTGGGATCTTCACTACAATTTCAAGTGAACTCCTGGCTTTTTGAACGATGTCCGGCTATGTCCGCATTTAAGAGGCTAAAAATAGATCTACCAGTTAGAAATAAACAGTTCCAAATGCTGAGGATCTCCACGGTGCAGTCACCACACACAACCCCCCCCCCCCAAACCATGCCCACACAGACACACACACACTCAGACTTGAAAAAACGTGGCTGCCCCACCCCCATGGACTCATTCATGCAGAGTGGTGTTATGTAAGAGTTAGAGTTAGTAAGAGTCCTGTCCTAACACACATGTCCTGGTGTCAACTCCATGTCTCAGACCAGGACAGAGATGAAGAGAGAGAGAGCGAGAGCGAGAACATGTATGAGAGGACAGGAGAAACCTTCAGAGACTCCAAAACCTGTAGAATGACTTTATTTATTTCATTTAATAAGAGAGGGTGAGGTGCCTATTAGAAGGCCATTGGTCAGATGACAGGGATTTAGAGGGAAGCAGGAGGAAGGAGGGGTGGAAGAGTATTAGTGAGTGATGGTTATGTGGCTTTAGCCAACATGGGAACTCCATCACAGCAGCCCACACACTTCTATACTTTAGCATAGGAATGGTTGTATTATTAGACTGCAATTGTCTCCACCCAGTGGGATGGATGGGATAAAGAGAACATAACAAAAAATAATCAAATTTATAGCAATGGTCACGACGAACATAATGAGTGGTGGGTGAGATTAATACGCTCCGCTTGTTGTGGCTGTGATGGCTACGATGGTTGTGACTGAAATGTTTGCTTCCACACAGAGAGTTTATTTAAGCAGAATATAATTTACACCTCGCTATGTACAATAGACTCATATTTCAATGTAACTTAGCCCAACCTACCGTGATTAATCATTTTATGTATATATATTATAAATGAAAGCCTGTGAAAATGTGGATTTAATTTGTAATTGTTTCTCTTTAACATAAATATTTGTGGCTAAATAAGCAACGTAAATCAAACACATCCTCAGTTATTACATTTCAACACTCAAGACCTCAAAATAAATGGCATTCATTCATCCGTGCCCTAGTTTGTAAAACAGGCTTTGTATTATTAATTTGTAGTCTACTATGATCAGCCCTTACAATGCTCAAGCCAACTTAGCCCTGATCGTGTCGGGGGTATTATCCTGCTGAGACCCAGCCTGTTCATTTATGTCCTCTGTAGTGGAAATTGGTTTTTGGTTTATATCTTTTGACTCATTTGAGCTACCCTACTAAGTCCTGGTGTGCTAAATAGAGGACACCAATGACATCTCATGTGTTTGGGTGGAATGAGGGGAACATTGTTTTCATGCTGAGACAAAAAAAGTTCAAATGGAAGATACTTTCTTCCCTTAGTTCTCAGGAGGACATGTCAGACTTGACAGACGATGTGACACATTTACATATAGTACAACTGTTTACTGCTGTATAAACTGATCTTCATGGGGAAAACTGGTTGGACTGCCCCTTTAAATCCTATATATGTAGATCATTGTTTGCAGCATATAAAAATATGGTGTAATATAGAAACTACTGAGGAAGAGCTGCATGTTTCAGCTGTAGCAGAAGCTTCTCACATTTCTGCAACATTGTGATGCTGATGGAACTTTGCAATTTGAATATGTGACCCTGCCGAGTTTAACACTGGTACTACTACAGTAGTCCTACTGCGCCCTCTACAGGACAAAGTGATTACTGACCAGCAGTCTAACCTCTGCTAGGCCTCCATAGAGAACAAACATTTCTGAAACTACATATTTTATAACCTAGCTGAGACGAGAATCTCTGGACTAGAATGCTTTTTCTTTTCTTTCTTTCCCTGATTCAGTCCTCACCATCGAGGACTTAGCGCTCCGTTAATGCAGCTTTTATTGTACTTTTGTGTAAATGTGTTTGAATGTGCCGTCTATTTAATACGTCTGCACATACAAGCAAAGACACATCTCTGCCATTTGCACACAAAAGGAAGACAAAGCATTTTATTATATTATTTATTATTATTATTAATTATTTATTATATTATAAAAAATGTATTCTATACTATTACCTTGGTAATTTAGTTTGTGATTCCTAAATATTACACTTAAATGTATTCAACCGTCAGTCATTTTTGAATATTTGTTTCAAAGTAATTGCTAGCAAATTGTTTCTATGAACTTGTTTGTTGATACTGCGTTTTTTCCCTCATATTCCATTTAGTTTTTCCAAAGGTCTATGTCAATGATTTTTGTTAGAAAATGATAAGTATGAAAATACATATGAAGACATTACATCCTAGCCATCTGCTACAGTATACTCAGTCAGCAGGACAACTTTAAACCCCCTTTCTCAACTTAAGCTTTTCTGTAGTTACTGCTCTCTGCCTTTGTACATCACTATAGAATTAAGTGTTGCATCTTCAGAGTTACATTAGTAAACTGTTGTTTAGTGAAATCGTACCAGGCAGGACAGTGGCCTCCTTCAACAATCCACTTAAGTTTGTCTGGAGCTCAGGTATGTGCTGAATGTCACCTCAGCCATCAATACTCTTAAAGAAAGTCAGCCATGTTGTTTTCTGTTTATTCCTGAATGTACGAAAAGAGGGCGACAACAATCAGAAGTGTCATTAGTTAAAGTGCACTTCATATATAAGCAGTGTCATAATCGGTGAGACTCCATGAAAGCCTACTGACATGATCCATTACATCACACCCTACTCAGTAATGTGCATGATTCACTATATACACGCCTGATAATGCACACTGTGACAAATAATGCACACTCAATAATGCACACTGTGACTCAAATAGCTACATAACTGTCCTAACAAAAAGGAATATAAACACATTTGTCTCACATATAAACACATATATCACAAAAGCATGCTGCTGTACAATATAAAACTCCAATACTCTGACTGAAACACACAAATGTAAACACACTACGCAAAAAGGTGTCGACTGAGGAGACATCCAATGATGTTGAAGTTACAGGCAAACATTCTGGCAGTGTTTAAATTACAATCAGAGACTTTAGTGGCTTTGCTCCACCCACTGGACCATTCGGCATGAAGTCATAGGTCATAACCCCAGCAACCCGACAGGGCACGTGTATAGCATGAAAAGAGTTCACACATCATCTCCCAAAGTCGACAAGAAAAGAATAGTTTGGGAAATACACTTATTCACTTGTTTTTGAGTTAGATGAGAAGATTGGTACCACTCTCATGTCTGTACACGTTATATCTCGTTTGTTTACACTTCTGCATGTTGAAAATGAAGAGTTTAGCCTTTTCATGTTTTCTTTTACGGTTCCCGTCCAACAAACAGTCCAGAATATTTCGTTTTTTTCGACAGATAAAACAGGATATAAAATGTTAAGTACTCGACGGTAAACGGCTGCTAGATTTACAGGTACTGCTGAGCTGATTTAGTTACTTTTTACTCGCCCTGCTCCCAGTCTGCGTGCTAAGCTAAGCTAAGCGGCTGCTGGCGTTAGCTTCATATTTACCACACCGACATGAAAGTCTTATTACCTAAAGCGTGGCAAAAAGCAGAATAATATATTTCCCAAAATGCCAAACTATTCCTTGTCTACTTTGCTGTGTTGCTGCCCATAATAAGAGCAGCATAATTTCACTGTTGAACATGTAATTATCTTGCAGCATGAAATAGTGGCAAGAATTCCAATAAAGAGACATACTTTTGAGGCAGGCTTCTACACGTGAGTGCAATATAGGTCAACAATTGCGCATGTTTTCTAAAACATACTAGGCATATTAGACAAAAAACAATTGAAATATCATCCTCTTGTATGCTGAAATTCTGTCTCAATAAGAAAAACCACAGTGTCCACTTGAAATACCCTCTGGGAGCGGCTGGGACTGAGAGATCTGGCAGTGTTTGCAGGAGTGAGGCCAAGAGACAAAGGGCACTGAGCCAAGGAGGCAGGAAGCGACATGGAAGGGGGGGGAGGCTGGATCACCAGTTCCCACAGTGAGTGTATTTAAATGCATAATTAACATTCCCTTTACACTTTGATATTGTTCTCTGGAATAGTGAGCAGCAGGAAAACACGGCAAACGATACAGGACATGAAACATACGCTTAATTATTCAAGCGAGTGCGTGTGAACACACTTAGTGAACGCAGCGCACCCGCATTTACACGTTACATCGCATGATCGGCACATGGCGTCACCAGGGTTAGTTTGAGCACAATAAGTATACTGTACATGTCAAAGGTTTGTGTGAAAGATGTATTATGTCGTACTATACATACACTCAGTGCTGTCAGCCTTAGTCTAGGACAAGCGTCTCCACTATCCTCACCTCCAGAACATTCCCTCACAGCCGTGCGGCTCGTTAAGGCTGCAGCTCGAGTGAGAGAAGGGGATGTGCAATGAGGCATACTTTCAGTCTACCTGCTTCCTCGTCTGCCTCATTTGTTCCAGAACTTCCCCTCAGCAGCCAGCCTCTGGTTTAGCCGACAGAGCTGACGAAGGAAGCCGTCGTTGGGGCCGATCTCTCTTTTCTGCCGCACCATGGCCAGAGCGGTGTGGACGTCCATGTTTTGGCGAAGCATCAGGTAGGCTATGACTAAGGTGGGCGAGCGGCTGTAGCCTTCCCTGCAGTGAACGTACACTTTGCCTGCAGAGGAAAGCAACTGCTCAAGTTTGACCAAATTCACAATCCAGCAGCCTCTGAAGAGTTTAAAGCTGCATTCATTTATGTTTTTGGGAAAAGCTTATAAGCACAACATTGTTATGTGCCTAGTTACAGAGTCAGCAGACACAGAGGAACGTTGATTTGGAAGTAAAATTAATTCATTTTGTGAGTTTCGATTCCCACCAACTCTGGCTCACATCGAGACAGTCGCCAAGTACTAAGATGGTAGTGAACAGAGCTTTGTCACTATGTTTATATGTCAGCTCTAATGTAGCCACGGTGATAATCAAGCAAACATTCACTACATATCACCCCATAGAGTGATGGCTGACATGTATGCATCACGCCTGTTTACACATCGAGCAGACACGGGGCAACATTAGCATTCATTTGGAATCATGTCTGGACTATACGTACGTCCCAATTCTACTCCACACATGGTATGTAGGTCCTAGCAATGATTTTTCATTTGTTATCAAAGATTATTCTTGAGCTGTCTCACCTCCATCTGCTGCTCCAGTGCTTGGCATTAGCATGTACTTAGGATACAGGCGAGCACAGTATCATTCCTCTCATCAGTTAGTTTAATTAACCCCACATTTTTCAGATTTCGGCTCTGCTAACCTCTGACCTTTTCCATTTTTGTACGCCAGCGCCTCCTCGATGAAGTCTGCCGCCTCTTCAAAGTAAACGCTGATGTCGAAGTGGTCGGTGTCGCTGGCTGGTATGCCGTGGTAAATGACGCCCGTGTCGGCATAGAACTCGGCGTTGGTGTTGACGTGCATGAAGGAGTTTCCCTCCGCGGCGTTCAGGACGTGGGTGATGCCCTGGCGCTTAAGGCGCATCACGTTCATCGCTACAAACCTGCATCAGATGGGTGAGCAAAACAAATACGAGGTTAAGAGGTTATTTCACACATACTAATACTAACAGTTACTACACACTAACAGTTGCTGCTTTTGGACTAAAGGCTGCCCACACTCTGAGGTGCTCCCTGGACCTATTAACAGGTCTTAGATTTGCTTAGTGCTAGAATCTTGTTGTTGTTTAGCATTGTGAACAAAACATGCAACAAACCACAACAGACAAGTGGTTTGGCCCCTCGTGCTGCATGTTAGAAGAAGCTGAGCCTGCTGCTTAATTAGGTCCCTCACAAACCCCAAAACCAACAGTCTGAGCTGGTTGTGCAGGAGAGCCGGACAGGGTCAAGGGTCAGGACTAAAAGGTGAATCACAATTATTTGCTAAATACTGAGATTATGCTTATTCGTTCGTCTTTGGGAGAAGACTCATCTTAATGCATTTGAACATTTTAAAATATTTATATACAGTCTGAAATTGACAGCTTTAAAAAAATACTGCACCTCCATAAGGTTTTGGGACTAAGGAGTCCGATTTAAAAGTCAAATTCCATGCAGCAGAGGTCAAGACTTTTAGTCCGCCTATGGGTCAAGCTGCAGAAACCCAGGATCTTTAATTTCCCATAATGCAACTACAGAGCATCTTGTCATTAAGCAGCAGTCCCACCACAAAGTGACATCTGCTTTTCTACACAAAAGTTGTGGCTGGACGCTCGGTGACCCAGTGACTGTACTCGCAGGGCTGGCTGGTGAACTGCTGTAGCTGGCGAGCTGGAAGAGGGGGAGACTTGAGCAGATAGAGGGATGTGGATATTGAGTCTGTTGCCTGCTCCACTCTCCGGAGAGGAAGGTGGCGGTAATGCGCCAAATGGATGCCAACTGCCGTAAAACTAGACGAAGAAGAAGAAGATGAAGAAGAACCCGTAAGGTGTAATTACACAATTTGACCACTATGTCTTCTCCTCCTTCTTCTTCTTCTAGTTTTACAGCGGTTGGCATCCGGCTTATTGGTGCATTAACGCCACCATCTGCTCCGGAGAGTGGATCTACATCCCTTTCTCTCTTGGCCACTAAGTGAGATTGGCTTGGTCCCCTGCCTCTTCAGCTAGCAAGCACAACAACTGCTACCAAATGTCCCCGGTTGGCTGTTAGCTAGTGCAGCAACAATTAACAAGTATTTCTCACAGGGTTGTGTGTATTTCTCTGAGGAACATGTGGCAGAATAAACAGCGTCATTGGGGAAAACACCGTGATGAAATAAAATCTGACTTTTGAAAAGGGGCATTTGGACTCTCAGTAGCCGAGGACACTATTGACACCAGCAGCTTTAAGAATCACTGTCAGCTTTGGTGTGCACTGGAAGCAAAAGAGTCCATTTTTCTGTCTCCCTTTTCCTTATTCTGTCACACAAATGCACCGCTGTGCCAGAAAGAGATCTGCTGCTTCTCGCTGTGAGCCTCTGGGACTGTACCACTTGGCGCCTCCTGTCTTTTAGATGTAGGGAGCTAAAAATAGAGGCGATGCTGCACGCCGGCACTGATATGCGTCACGCCTCCACCCAGAAAAAAAAAAAAGAAGTCTGCCAGGCTTCCAGACTACACAGTGAAACTAGGCCAGATACATAAAAAAAAAAACATAACAGTGCGTGGGTGCAGGCTCTCTTCACAGAGCTGTGTCCATGCATTTGTGCGTTCCAGCCTTTTCGTGATCTTTTATTTTATTTGTGAGGACACCAGTGTCTCTGCTCTGTCCATTATGGCTCCTTTAGGAAGGCAGGTGGAATAGAGGAGGAGGCACTAGAGAGGTCTTCTCTCCTGAGATACACAGCCGTGTGCGTGTCAGTGTGCAGACCTGTACGTCAGCACAGGTTGAAGAAAAAAAAATGATTTTGCGCGCAGTAACCTGTGAACAAGCTTCGCCGACTAATAACCCAGTTTTAAAAAAAAGGCTGTAGCTGCTTCAAGCTGATTTAAATTTGAGAAAATCTGATTTTCTTTTATCTGAATTAAAGAAAAGGTGCGGGAAATATGCTTATTGCCGTTCTTGCTAAGATATCACTCTGTATGGTGGATATGAAGCTACAGCCAGCAGCCAGTTGGCTTAGCTTAGCATAAAGACTACAAACAGGGGGAAACAGCTAGCATGGCTCTGTCCAAAAGATAAAAATCCACCAAGCAGCACCTCCCAATGCTCACGAATGAACATGTTAAATATTCATTCATTCATTATCCATCCTTATCCCGAAGGGTCTCTTCTGTTTCCAGTCTTTGTGCTAAGCTACCCGGCTGCTGGGGTTAGCTTCGGGTCTGCTGTACAGACAACTCTCAGCAAGCAAATAAGGGCCTTTTCCCCCCAAAATGGCGAACAATTCTTTCAAGACATGGTGAGTAGTTAACCAGGTAGACCTGCGCCACTGCAAACGCAGTAAAGGGAACTCGCAACAAACAGAAATGGGTCAAAACCAAAGCAGCATCGGCTCAAACGAGTCCTGCCTTGTAGTCCCCAGTGTGGATCCTACACTTCCCATAGTGCACCATGATATTGAAGCCTGTGTGTGTGTTTCCTTCCAGCCTGACCCACCTGCTGGCACACAGAGATCAGTGATGTTAATTGCAAAGCACTCTGGGACCAACAGGTCCACATCCTCCTCCTGTCTCTGCTCCGGGTTCTGTCTTTTTAGGGCCCGAGCCCTGAAATGGAATTTCTATTGCTTTTGTTTTTAATTTCCATATAACATATAACATTCCTCCAACTCTTGAAACGCTAAACAAGCTTGTGTCTTGTAACCTAAATTTAAAAAGGCCTCCAGAAAAGAGCAGCGAGTCCCTCCGAAGCTGGTTCGAAGTCAGCGCGTTCGTTTTGTAGAATATGTCCAGATTATTCTAGAGTCCCTGCAGGAGCCCAGCTGTACACACACACACACACACACACACACACACACACACACACACACACACACAGGTTAGTCTGTTTTGTCGTCTATAATATAATAATAACCCTTTTCGCGCTCGTCCTTCTGTCGCAGTGCAACATTAACGTCTCGGTAACAGAAGAGGACTCTAACCAGACGGATGGTTTTAGTTGCAAAACCTGATTCGGGATCAGTGGGCTGCATAAAGCTCTCAGGTGGCACCAGAGCCGCCGACACGGTCCCAGCAGCGACTCACGCGTTGCCGACGTAGATCCTCGGGTGAACCTCGTGGAAGTGCTTCGTCGGCCAGCTGTAGAAGCCGCCGTCGTCCGTCAGCAGCTCGTTGAGTTGCTGGAGGGAAACCTCGAAGCTCGACATGTCTTGTCGGCTCGGAGCCTCTGCCTTCACCCGCTGGCTGCGTCTGTCCTTCATACCCGGGGGACGAGCGGAGGAAGGCGGCGGACAGGCGTCGCGTTAGCAGCCCGACGGAGGTGAGCGGCTGCCGGCTGTGGACCTCCGCGCGCCTCCGCCGCTGCTCCGCAGGCTGGGGCGCCGCTCGGTGTTGTGGAAACTGAGCCCACATGCAGGGCCGGCATGGGCTTTTTGGGGGGGCCCGGGGCCAGCGGGCACCCGAACCTACGGTGCCCCGAGAGAATTAACGGGATCCATACAAGAGCCTGTGGGTTTGGTCTCAGAAGGGTGGGGGGACACACTGAAGGTCCTTCAATAAAAGAAAAGAAAAAGAAAAGTGAATGCAACTTACTTTCACCCCCCCCAGTCATGTCTCTTGTCACATACTGCATGATGAACTAATAGCCTATAAAAACAAGTCATTGATCGGGAAGTACATGTTTTTATCAAGCTTTGCGAGGACAAGTGGAGGAGCCTTGTCAAACCCACTCGTATCCCGGGGCTTTACGACAAAATAGTTCTTCTCCACCACGGAGAGGCTCACTTGCATCTCCCCCCGTCCTGCAAACCAGACTCTGATCAGCAGCCACGGACAGCAGCCGAAGCGTCGCACTTATCAACGCTAATATAACAAAGTCTGCCAGGAGTTCCAGTTTTGGAACATTTCAATAAGGACAAATACAAATACATACAAATAGGCTTTGAATCCAAACCTAAGTGTTGACAGTGCAGCTGCGTAATCGCTATTTATGGCGGTGCAGCTGACATCTGTACAGTTGGTACATAGCGATACATAACGACTTTGGAGGCAAGAATTCGCTTTGCTTTCTGTCTGAACACAGACTTTAGCATTCAGCGTCATTGCTAGTTGGACAGTCTCAGATGGCGACTGAGCTCCTTCTAAAGTCACATTTTGATATATTTAAAAAGCATGCAGCAAATGTAAATGTCATCTTGGTTTTTATGTGGTGAAGCATTATTAAACATGTTTGGTTGCGTTTAGGGAACGAGCTAATATAAGTACGTTGTTAAGGTTGGAAAAGCATCATTACTTGTCAAGGTTAGGGGATCTTCGTCATCATGGTTACAATAATAAGCACTTGGATAAGGTTAGGGAACAACCGTGGTTAAGATTAACTAGAGGGCTTTGTAAACCTGTCGCTTTTGGGGATTTGCTGTAAGGCCTGATACTGTTGTTTTTCTTGGGAAGAGGGTCCTGCTGGCTCGCTTTCTAAAAATAAGAAGAAAAAAAATGACAGACACGAGGAATTTCACTGTGCAAAAGATTATTTTTATTCACGTAGAGATTTTAAAAGAAACATTTGAATTGATATGCGTCACATTCAAAAAGGTTTCAAGAAGGTGTAACTGAATCTAAAGTGCAGATGCTGCTAGCATTGGTTGGGAACTGAAAGGTATTGAAGCCTTGCGTGCCAGTGTTGACAGGCTGCCGGAAGGATTTCACGTGCCACAGCCCAACTGCCACTGCAACGCTCCTCTGGCAGCTTGGCTTTGAGGGTATAGAGGACAAGGAGGGGTCAGTGGAGCGATAACATACAGATTTACCACAGTTTACCACAACACGGTCAGTTTTTTAATGCCAGACCAGCTGGAACCATATGGGGAAGTGTATGAGCCATGCTTGTCCTCCTGCGACCCATTAGCAAGACTGAACAGCAGCATAAACCCTTCAGCTAACTGGGCTGCTCCCCTCCCCACCTGAAATGTCTTAACCTGTTTCAACCACTGACTTTGAAGTCAATAAGGAAGCTGTTTAAGAAGTAAAACCTTTTCCTGCAAATGTACAAGTTAAATCTATCAAGATCAATACGGGCTAAAACCATCCATTTCACATTATATCTTAGCATCTATACATTCACACCGAGAATAGGATTGGTGAAGTCACCGTGATGGCTAAAACGTTCTACTTCAAGCAAAAGATGATTTCCAGTGTGCGCCATGTAACCCCTCTTTATCGTCACCTACTGAAAGCTCATAATATCAATACTTAGCGATTAGGATATTAGCTCAAATATAAGATTCCTAGTTCATGCTAATCTACATTTGGTCGGCGGTACAAGCTTTGAGAAAGATCTCCCCTCAGAGTCAAGCTGGCGGCCTCGCTCTTTAGCACATGTCGGGCTGCATTTTTGCTGCCCGGCAGCGGAGGACTTTCAGGAAGCTGTCAATCTTGTGGGAGTCCCGGCGGAAGCAGGACAACAGGAAATGGAAGTTGGTCAGTTTGGAGATCTTGTCCTGGCCGATGTCATTGCCGCCCCTGTAGGGCAGTGAGGAGATGGTTTGGGCCGCTGGACCCATCTGGGAGAGAACGGAGGCGGGGAAGGTGAGCAAAGCTGTTTCTTAACAACACATTTTATATTAACATTTTTAATTGAGTGCAAAAGCAAAATAATATTTGTTCAAGGGTTTTTCTTCCCACGCTTGCGCACCTTGCCAGAAAGGATATCCAGGCCTGCTCCCAGGTTCTTGGAGTGCTCCCGCAGCTCCTGGATCTTGTTGGATATGCTGCTTTGGGCTGGGTGAGGCAGGGTGTTGGCGGAGGTGGACAGGACTACCAGGGGGTCCACCCAGGCTTGGAGCAGGGAGCGGGCCAATGACAACAGGTCTGACTCCTGGAGCAGAAGGCAAAAAGAGTAGACCAGGGGGCAAATAGGAAGAGAAGAGATCAAAGTGCAAGAGAGAAGAGCTGAGGTGACATGGTATTTTATTGGTGTGATGGCCTCCAGCAAGGGTTACACATTTCTAAAAGTTAATGTCAAAATTAAATTATGACAAGCAAAAGGCCGGACGAGAGTTAATCTCAGACTGGCTTTCAGTTCTCAGTGTAATCCCTCGCCTGTTTCAGTCGTCACCTCGGATCAGGTCCAGCCTGCTCTGTCCTGCCTGTTCATGCCCCAACCTCCCCTGGGATATTCCTGAACTTCCACCCTGACTTCGCCATCCCTCAGGCTCTTTTTGTGTTTTTGACCTCAGGAGTTTACTAAGTTATAACAGATAAAACGTCTGACTCCTGCTGGACAGGGGACACAACCCGATTGTATGACCAGTGACCCAGCAGAGCGGTAACAAGAAGAGGTCATCGCTGGGACAAATCAAAGCAGAGAAGAAGAAGAAATGAGAACTAAAGAGAGGTGCAGTCACTTACTGACACTTGAAGAGCTTGCTCCTTGTCACTGGGTGTCTGTAGGTGGTAGGTGTGGCACATTGAGGGGCGGGGCATGATAACCCGGCCTATCGGAGGGAAATGGGAGTCCTGGGAGGAACCAAGGATGGTTATTATTACATTGCGCTGTACAATCACATTTAACAGCTTATCTGGCAAGTAAATATTCTACTGTGATGGAAAGCAAGTTTCAAAGTGTTGTACCATGAATGAATGGAAACTTTGTGCTACATGGAAGGTTAGAAATGTAAAAGACTCAAATCATGCCTTTGAAGGTGACCTTACATCTTAGAAACGTCACAGTACTTGCACAGTACTTTTCATTTGTCTCATGTGGTATTTTATTCCCAGCATGCTGAACGTGTGTGAAAACTACATTTGCATGCAAGTATAACGGAGTCCAAGCACCCCAGCGCAAATCCAGACCCAATGCAACCAGGACACCAAGAGGGCAACAGGTAGTTTAAAGGGTATGTTTGGGAAGGCTTGGACACGCTCTGAGAGAGCAAACACACACACACACACACACACACACAGGTACTGACCAGCTCCTGGGTGAGTGTTGTGCTGAGGGAGTGCAGTGAGTCAGAACCCTGAGAGGCTCGGTCCAGCAGGTCAGTGATGGGGATGGCGCTGCTCGCCGCCACCATATACAGCACTGCGGAGCGTGTGGGAAACGACAGAGCTCACACAGTGTTCATGTTTCTTTTTTCGTTTCAGTCAAGTCAACTGTGGACTTTACGAAGCGGCAACAGCCCACCGAAAGCGGGCAGAGCTGTAGATATGAGTGTCCTCTGGCTCAACAATACTGGCACCACTGTTACATTACAGGTGATCATTTTATTGAACGTTAACATGTGCCAAGACAGCGAAATAAGTTAGCCTACCCGAACCCCGCTTCAACATGTTGGGTGTTTTCTGAAGGGTTTAATCAATGATTGATAATTGATTGATTCATGAATTTTGTTGGATTAAATAAAGCTGCAGAGTCACTGCATTCTTCGTAAGTACGACGGCCCCTGTACTGACATACAGCGCTGGAAAAAATTAAGAGACAACTGCAAAATGATCAGTTCTCTGGTTTTACTATTTATAGGTATGTGTTTGAGTAAAATGAACTTTGGAAAATTTGGAGTGGTCTCTTAATTTTTTCTGTATGTGCTTTTATCAATATCCTGCATCTGTGATGAGCTAATATCGGCCCATATAACAGCCCTGGGGATTTTTCAGTTTAGCTCCAGCAGTTACACAATTCTCTAGTAAAAACACCACAATTTGATTAAATATATTTCATGGAAAAAAAACAAGGTGTACAGATTTAGTCAGTTTTTGATTTTATAGAAATCTATTGACACTGTAAAAAATAGATACATTTCTTATTTTAGTGTAAGAGATAGAATTGTAAGTAACCCCCCAAATAAACGCACATAATTTCACATTCTCAAATCATTTCACATATCGATCCAAATGGCCAAGCTGAGCTCATCTCACCCATCATGAAGAGCTTGCTTCCATTGGTTTTCCTGTGAGCCATCTCTGTTCTGTTGCTGCCGACGTGCTGGTCTTTGCTTCTTTTCCCTCGTTGCTGTTTCTTTCTCTTCCTCCACTCGGCTTCCATTTTATAGTTCCTTGGCTCCACCGGTGTGGTTATGCAGCGGCAGGGCGTGCTGATTGGAACTTGTTTGGTCCAGTTCATAATGAAAAACATGGTCAAGGAGATTTGAATGGATGCAACAGGATGCAATCACATTGATGAGTGTGTGTGTGTGTGTGTGTGTGTGTGTGGCACTGATTTGGAAAAGTTTGTGAAGAAGTTTAATTAGATGGATGAATAAAAACACAAACGTTCACACAATGTGGTGACACGTGTCTTATTCATTACAGCATCATTTGATGGTTAAATTACCATGACTTGACCTTTTCATAGTCGCTGCTAGTTACCTCACCTGACCTGTGATTGGCTAATGCTAGATGGGCTGCGTGAAAATGCAAAATTTGGGGAAACTGCTTTTAGTTTAAGAAACGTTAACAATTTAGGTAAATTTAAAGCCATTTAAAAACTTCAATATAACTGGTTTTATCTGTGATCTGTTGTCTGTTTGCTTGAACTTTCTTTTTGTGCGTGCGTATTTATTCTGTTTTAATTGTACTCTCGGCATCATAGAAAATGATGAGCATGCCCTCATTCAAGATTTAAATAAAGAGTATGAAAATTTTTATTCCAAATTGAGCTTTAAAAAGAAACACAAGCCATGTTAATAGGAGTACAATATCTCAACATCGGACAACATTGGTACAAACTGGCTTCCACTGTTGTTTCCAGGATTTGCCCTTTATCTAAATCCATAACTATCATGTCTCAGCAGTTTAATTGTGCCATGTTGGATCTTTAGATTTTTTCAGATTTGCTTTAGTATCTATAAAGCACCTTATAGTTGTTTTTGAACAGTGCTGTGCAAAGATGATCATTAAATCATCTAGATATGGAAGTGATGTCAGTCATAGTACAAACATTATACCTTTTTTATTTCTTTGAAGGCGTTCTCCTGCATATTAGGGCTCCGTATGTATCTACTCCTCTTCTTGTGGGTATAAATAAACATCCAGGTTTAATTCTGCACCTCACTATACAGCACATACAGTCACATTATCCACTGATGTGAATACTAATGTGCATTATTCTTGTGGGTCATTGCACAGTGTGTATTCAGTCATTTGACCCTTGTGTTTGGATCAGATCCTGCTGCTTTATATGTGCATAAGAATTATGATTATCTATCTATCTATCTATCGTCCCGTGATTTATATATATCTTTAATTTTTAAAAGAAAGAAAATGTGCTTTTCTTGGTCGGAGCAAGTTAGCAAGAATGTTTGATTTGACTGGTGGGATCAAGACAAAAGAGTTTACGTGACTAGCTGATACTGTAAATAATGTGACGTGATAGAGGCAGA
>JAVQJF010012234.1:0-13531 GCA_036023855.1 Gadopsis marmoratus
AAAAGCCAAACCTCCGACATGGAAACAAGGTCAAGCGACTCAACTATGCATGAAACATTGGAACTGGTGCTCTGGACTAATGAGTCAAAATTTGAAATATTTGGCTGCAGCAGAAGGCAGTTTGATCGTGGAAGGGCTGGAGAGCAGTACAATAATGAGTGTCTGCAGGCAACAGTGCGGCATGGTGGAGGTTCCTTGCAGGTTTGGGGCTGCATTTCTGCAAATGGAGTTGGAGATTTGGTCAGGACTAATGGTGTCCTCAATGCTGAGAAATACAGGCAGATACTTATCCATCATGCAATACCATCAGGGAGGCGTATGATTGGCCCCAAAGTTATTCTGCAGCAGGACAACGACCCCAAACATAGAGCCAATGTCATTAAGAACTATCTTCAGTGTAAAGAAGACCAAGAAGTTCTGGAAGTGATGGTATGGCCCCCACAGAGCCCTGATCTCAACATCATCGAGTCTGTCTGGGATTACAATTATTATTAGTTTTATTAGTGGACAAGAAGCCATTAATGAAATTAACTTTTTCGCATAATAAGGCGTGGCTTGCTAAGAGAATTTATGACAAATTTTATTACATTTAAATGCAATGCTTTGTTGTTATTTTTTTGCTCTAAAATCATCATAAAGTAAGAGCAAATTCAAAACCTTTAGGCTGCACAATAACGAGAGAGTGCCAACAAGTATCTATTTTCATTCAAAAATAGTGTCAACAGGGAAATGAATAAAGATACATCCATTTAAAACGTTCTATCTACTGAACGCTGAGCTGAAATGCCTTTGGAAATCCTGGTCTATAGGTCTTGGTTGTGTATTCTCTGCTAATAACCAGTGGTAGACTGAGAACTAGGGGGATTAATACAACCACAGAATAAGCCACTGTTTGTGGAGAGAAGACACCCACAGATAACTTTTTGAATGGCTGCTTACGCTTCTCCTTTTCTCTCCCCATCGTAAGATAGAAGAGGAGAGAAAAAGGACTAACAAGATGCACATTTTACATTGAAAACTGTTATTGTTCCCCATCTAATCTGGCCCACCATCTGAGAGGAGGGCTGCGCTAAAAAGCCGGGGGCTTTAATGGGAGGACGAGAGCCAACTCAGGGACAGGGGAGGAGAGGGGAGAGAAAAGGGGGAGGCAGGGGGTTGGTCTTTGGCTTTAAGGAGGGGATCAGTTGGGAAGTGTAGAATGGATGTTTCTTTTTCTCTATGGGGGAACTTTGTATTTGACTGTTGTTTGTATCTGTCTTTCAGGGGCCTGATCCCCGTGGGCCTGGACAGAGAGATGCCTCTATATGTGTTTGCATGTGTGGAGTAGGGAGTGTGTCTATATATATGTGTGTGTGTGTGTGTGTGAGGTAGAGGGAGAGAGAGGCTGATGGTGGGATCTACCCCTCTTCTTTCCTACAGCTGCAGCTCAGCGGATTAGCCGTCATCCACAAGGCAACATTACACAAGTAGCCTTTGAACAAAAGTCATGGATACAATTAATGATATGGTAATCCGTAATGGAGCTACCTCCCAGTAGTGATTATACTGACATGGGAAGAATGTCCAAGAGTCCTGGACGCAACTACCCAAACAACACTGGTGGCTATTGTTTGCTGGCCTGGTCTGAGGCCTGCACCTACAGCCACTGCCTCCTGCTTTCTTGACACCCTTCCCTCCACCCCGATCACCCTATGAATAAAAATGAAAACACAAAAATGGATGTAGAGAAAAAAGAGGGAGGGAAGAGGGTGGGAGCGGAGGGGAGAAAAACAAAGTGTCTTGGCCAGGATCAGCCAGGGATTTCTCCCTATGTGGTTCCCACACACTGACTCACGCTGGATCCCTCCTCTCTGTCTCTACCCAGACCATCCTTTCTCCTCATAGCCAGGGAAGACCACACAAACGCTGAATGATTTCATGATTTAATCTCGGACGGTGGTGGAGAGGATGAGAGTTGAGGCAAGCCACCATAGTGGGTGTGTTGGTGTTGGGGTTGGGGTTGGGGTGGAGGTGGAGGTGGGGGCTGGGGGAGAGGCCACTGTTTGCTTGGGTTAAATGTTCTCCGTTGGGCAGGCTGGGTCACAGCAGGGGTGTTTAACTCTAAAAACATGGCTCTTTTAAATACAATTATCAATTTCTGTGTTCCCTGCAGCCACTAATCTACTCTGAAGTCAGTTCAGTTACTGAGGTGAACACACTCAGTGAAGCTTAGTGGAGTGTAACAACTGTGCAACTCTCAAAACTTTTGTTATTCGAGTTTTACAGCAGTTTGTTCATGAAAGGTGGCGCAGAGTATCACTGTGTAAGACAACATACTGTACACTTCTTTGTCTGTGACGTGACTTTCTGGCAAGCATAATTAAATGTATTTGTTCATACATTGCCCACATGACATAGTTACGTAGAAAATGGAAAGGTTACCAATTTAAAGCCAACAAAAGGTTAAAGTAAAATATAACCATTATGTATATTGCTATAATGCATGTAATTATGCATTAGTTACTTGTACATAAGGTGTGTATGTACCGCATGTGTTTTATGTAGTGATAAACATTGTTTACATTCTATTTTTGTTTGATTCACTTAGCTTATTCACTATCTTTACCTAATTGTTCCTAAAAGAGGCCCAGGCAATATCCCAGCATGTATTATTGGAGGTAAGGTAAACACTGACCTCAGGTCACCATCACAGAACTCATTAATAACTAAGTAGGTATACTGTTAGTATGGGGAGGTTTGTACAGTATTACAAAAGTATTAAGAATAGATTGGTTAAAAGGCAAATATATACTGACATGGTAGATATTATGGTAAGTGTTGTATGTATCTTAATCTTCCTGTATGGACCTTACAGGGAGTTTATATAACAACTTTGCAAAGGCAAAAATCAGGTGTTGATGCACAGAGGCAAACAGGTCCGGTGTGAAGACATGTAGAAAACAGCAGAACTCAGTAATGTAGTAGAAAACAGCAGAACTCACCATGTGAGCGCCGCCCACTGAGATAAATCATGCAGATATTATGCCTCCCAAATGCCACACACATGCAGAACACCCCACACAAGTATACAGAGACAAACAGACAAGATTCTCAAAATTAGAGCCACATTTCCCATAAACTGCAAACTATTGCAACTATTGCAATAGTACTATCGAAATAGTACTATTTTCCAGTCTGACGTACTGTATGTTATACATGAGTTTTATAATGAATATAAGAATTCCTACTATTATTCTTAAAAACAAAGACTAAACTGATTTATGTTTGAGTTAAAAATAAAAAAATTAATATTGAGATTATGCTATAGATCCTGGCAGGAAGTGTTATGAATGGATGTTTGTTATTGTTAATGCAATCCCTTTACCATTTGTTTATGTGTGTAGGCAGTTATTATGCATTCAACATTATATCATAAAATATTTAACTAGCAACGACTAGTGTGTGGTCACCTACACTGAATACTGCATGTGGAAATAATGCAAACAATGTAAAATGTCTTCAAATATGAATTGTTTGCATGTCAGACGTTGTGTGAGAGCTGAAAGGGTTTGAAGTGTCCGTTGAGGTGTAGAAGATGAAAGCAGTTTCATTATCTGCTAAAGTTTGGTAATGACAGTGCCTGGATTTCAATTGAGGTTGAAATAACAAAGGTAGTTGAAGTGCATGTAAGAGTCACTTAGTATGTACTGTAAGCAGTGACAGTGGTTGGAATTCAACTGAAGTGTTTGAACTGATAGTTGAAGAGACAAACTTAGTGGAAATCTCGGTTGATGTGCAGAGGCTGAAAGAAGTGAAAGAGTCAGTCTGAGAGTAAGAGATTGATGTATTTAATTAATCAGTTGAAGTGAAAGCAATTGAAATTTCTGTTGACCCACCAGCTGTGTGAAGTGTGTGCACTGTCAACAGCTGAAGCGACAGTTGGTTGTCAACAGTGGCAACAGCTGAAATGAAACATTTTTATTAAGTGTTTATTAAGTAGTTCATAATATAATATTACTTTTTAATTATTTGATGCACAATGTTTTAATTATGTGTTGTTCCACACCCTCATCTGCACACTGCACTCTTTTTAATAATGTCACACAAGATGCAACAATACTCTTTGAGAAACAATACAAATACTATTAAGGCCAAGCCTCAAAAACATTTGAAGCATTTTAAGCGGTCTGTGTCAAGATAGCCTGTTAATTTATGCAAATTTACAAACAACATTTAAAATGCCACTTCTTAACCATTAGGCTGCCTCTGGATCAGTACTCTTTGTAACAGCTCTGTCCTTGCTTGACTGATATGTCAAAGTTGAGGACGCGGCAGGCGAGAAAAGAATGAAAATACCACACAAGCACTGACATAGGGATCAATCCGATTGGAATGATTTAGCATTTCTACGTTTTGAATAAAAATGAGTGCGCTAGACGGTGGAGCAGTTTGATTAGTGGGATCCCTAAGTCCCTCGAAGCCTTCATGGCCCTTTCTCTCTTCCGTCACTGCTAGAAGAAAAGTCCTCTTTCTCTCTTTTCAGAAGTCTCTTGGTACCCTGGCTTTTTCCTCACTGTTGGTATTACAAAATCCCCATTCAAAACAACCCTTGTCACCTGTCAACTAAGCCAGGCTGGTTTGCTAGGTCTTTATCCTCAGCACATACACTCACACGTACACAGAGGCTGACTCCCAGCCCCCACCCCCCCCATTTATGCACATATCCCCAACACTGATAGAAAATACACAGACACAGACACAACCGCAAATCCCAACCACACACACACACACACACACACACACACACACACACACACACGCCCACCCACTCACCCATGCTCACACACTAAAACCACATGTCTGAGAGCTGTTACTATAGCAGTTTAAAATTCATTACCCTGTTCACTTTAACAAACGTCCACACTGGGATGGGCCGCTTTCAGCTGCGGCCCCCTAGACTTCACGTGCTCCAGGAAAGAAGCCTGTAGCATCGCGGACCAAATCTGGCTGACCAAAGACAACAAACTGATACAAAGGTTAGACATCTGTGGGGATTAAAAGTAGAAGATAAAAGCAAAGTGTGAACTTGTATCAGGTGCAGAATATTTCGCAAATGACAATCAAATGTAAACTTCCTGTTGACCAAACAGCCCAAATACTTAATGTGTTAACATACAATACAATAATACAAATACAACGTACAAGCATATCTGTTATTGTATTCCTTGTAATGGTATTATTACTGTTGCTGATACTTAATGAATCATACATAAATGTTTGTAGATCAGTAATAAGCCATTTGTGACACCTTATTAACATTTACACTTGCAGACCTGATGGCATATTATAAGGTCTCTTTGGTTCTTTGACTATTGATTAATTCACTTTCTAATAAGTGCGGAGTCATAAATGTTAATAAGATAAAGTAAGCAATCTTGAGGATATATACCAAATAAATACATTTCTCACAACTTGGCAACCCAAAAATCGTTATTTTAAATAAGTCTTCTTGCTCTATAAAGCATTAATAAATGATTCATTGAACATTAATATATCCATAAGTTACAACTTAACTTAGCTATTCCAAAAAGTGCAGCACATTATTTTAACCACTCACTTATTTTGTAAGCAGCACATGAACAATTAGCATACAATAATGTAGTTGTAAGAAGATTTAAGGATATTTGTAACTGCTTTAAGTGCTGATGAAGCATCTAATAAATTCCTAATAACATAACATAGTTGTAATCACAAGTTATGATATATCTGAACAGATGTATTAACAGTTTCAAACCCACCTGTTTAAGATTTATAAATGTGTGAAAACAGTTTATAAATGCTGTGTAACACAATGTAAAGATTTGTTCATGTGCAGTCTGATGTTATTATATACGATTACAGCTGTTACACTGTGTAATCAAGTATTCATTGACTCTTTGTACACAAGTTATGGGTTCTTCATATGATTAGTTATAAGTGTTGTCAAACACATTAATAAACACTTTTCTTACATCTGCTTAAAGCGACATGTGTGTGTTATCAACCATATATTTAGTTTTTATATACTGCTTGTCAATGTAAATTAGGGAGTTAAAATTAAGGGTTATCCCAAAATGTTATACTTATCTTCCAGATAATGATAGTGATTTTGCATAAGAACAGTTTTTTTGAGGTGATTTATTGATGTCCATGTATAAATGTCTGTATTTTTACTCCAATAAAATAATGTGGCGTGTGTGTGGCTGTGTTGGGAGGAGCACTGCTGCATCTAAAACTTGTGCGGCAGCTGTACAAACCTGAGCTTAAGTCCCAGCTTTCACTCTGAGAGGGGGAGGAAGGAGAAAAATGGGTGTTGGGTTGTGGTGGTGGTGGTGGAGGGGGTGTTTAACTGATGGCCGAAGAGAACCGTAAGGGTCAGTACAGAGGGTGGTCATCCGGCCCGGTCACTTAGCCAAGGCCCAGCGTGCCCTCGAGCAGCCGTCGCTCATTAACCCGCTGACAGGAGGTCCGGACAGCGAGGCGCGTCGCCCCACACAGAAAGGTCACGGGGTCAATCAGCCCTCTCACCGGCCATCAAATCAAGATGGACGCACAAGCAGCGACTTATCCCCCAATCAAAGGGTCAGTGACGCATTGTCAGGCACACAAGCACAACACACACCAATGCGCGCGCACACACACACACACACACACTGACACATCGAAACAAATTGATTTATCAAAGGTGTTAAGGCTTTTTTTTTTTTTTAGACTAATCTACTTTTAAGGTTTTCAGATAATTTTAAACCGTTTTCCAAGAAAGACCAGAGTATGAAGGCATTACATTTGGCTAAACGTGTGTGACATTTAGTGGATGTGTTTGCTATTAAATGATTTCCTAGCAGAGGCTGTAAACTGGAAGGACAGAATAGAATAGAAATGTATCACTCACCGTGCAGTGGTCAAATTATACAAATTATAAATACTAAAAGGTTGCTTCGTACCCAACTTGGGAAATAATCTGCAACTAACAATTATTGTCATTAACGATTAATAGGCCAATTTTCTTCCTTTATTATTCAATTCATAGATTAACAAAATGCCCTTCGTATCTCTCGTACCTCTTCAAATTGTTCTTTTTGTCTGACCAACATTCCAAAACCCAAATATATATAATTTACAGGAAAATCAAACAAAGGAAAGATCCTCACATTTGTGAAGCTGGAACCAGAGAATGTTGTTGAGAATTTTTTGCTTAATAGATGAGTCAAAATTATTGTCAATTACGCAAATTGTTTAAGCAGTCATGTACAAAACTGACACAAACACCTTACCTTACACTGTAAGCCAAAACAATAGCACTGTAATAAATGTTACTCAAGCTCATAATGATTGTTGTTTGCTGAAAATGTGTATTTAATCTGATAATTGATTCAACTCTTATATAACTGTTGAGCCTTTAGTAATTGTAATGTGTTCCTATTATTTTGTTCCTTCTGGATTTGTTGCATCCGAGTACACTTCATGCTGCAGATTTGAGTCAAGATTTAAAAAGTACCAATACACCTTAATGATAACAGATATGAATGATATTTTCTGAGTAATATGTGTCGTCAAAGATAAGTAACCATTTCTAGAGCCTTCCTGTGTATAATTGGGTGACGTCACCCTTTGTTCTTTTCGTTTGAAAGTTTGAATACAACATAAAAGATGTTCTCTCCACAAGGAAGGTCAACCTCTCTACAGCGTGTTCATGATAAAAACCAATGCATTTACATAACAGCACTATTACACAATAGAGACACTACAGGTTAAACTCTTGACAAGCCGTGTGACAAAGTCTTCCTCACATTACACACTCTAACATCAGATGAGATTATTTCACAGCTAAAATGACCCCAACAATTTGGGACTAAGGGCCGCTGAGAGGGTTCAAAATCCATTTTAAATGGCCTTGAGGTTTGAAGAGGTTGTTGTCTTTCTGAGTAGAATGCAGAATGGATGAATGAAGTTCACACACTTATGTTCAAGGGACCATTATCTTGAGGGTGCTACAAATATATTACTCCTCTGAATTGCTTAGTTTGTCTTGAGCGACTGTTGGTCCAAGTGGAATTCTTTCATTATGAGTGAAAGATGAGTGCTGCTATTTAAAAGTGTCTACACTTTGGTGTAAAGAAAACAAGGTAGTGGAAGGTAATAGGGACTGAGACGGCACAGCAAAGAAATGAGAGTTTTTGTGCTGGCTTCATGTTGTATTGTGGGGGTTGTCACAAAATCCCATGGCTGCATTTACATTTGTGCACCTGGTGCTAATATTTAGGATAGACAATATATTACATTATTTAATTGGTGGAAATCAATGATACTCTAATACTATCCTGTTTGCTAAAGCCCCAATACTTTCTCTGGATAACGCATATTACATGGATTGACTCATGATCTGTGTAATGTAATGAATTTACAGAACTCTTTGCGTGAGAAGCTTTAGAAGGGACAATGGAGAAAGAAACCTAACAACACAAGAAAAAACCCACAACAAAGATGCTGTTTCTGGCAAAGAACTCAACAAAAGAAAAAAAAACAGGGGAAAAACTACAAATAAATCTGAAGAGGAGGGGTGAAATAACATCATGCAGAAATAATTAATGGAGATACGATGTCACATACACAATCTCTCTTCTCTATTTGGACTACTCCTTATTATTCTCATCCTACAGCCTCCCTAAACCCTGAAGATGGACTGTGAGCAAAGTTTACTTTGTCTAATTTATCCAATTTAGGGAACTTAATCTATGAAAGGGGCATCCTGCACTGCTGCTTCTTCGTCCCAATCTCAAATCTAAAGAATAAACAATCTGACGATTTTGAACCCTGGAAACAACAACTGGACCAACAACTGCAACACTTTAATTCTGTACTATTGTAGTATACATTATTTTCATACACATACCTAAAGTGTCCAAATAATATAAAATATTTTGTGTGTCTCTGAGGTATAATAAGATATATGTATAACGGTACGGTACACTATACAGAGCTGGAAAAAATTAAGAGACCACTGCAAAATTATCAGTTCTCTGGTTTCACTATTTATAGGTATGTGTTTGAGTAAAATTAACTTTGGAAAATTTGGAGTGGTCTCTTAATTTTTTTCAGAGCTTTTCTGAGGTACTGGGCATATACGATACCTCAAATTGGCTAAAGCAGGTACTGCCAGGGGATGTACAGAAATAGAATTGCACCAAACTATATAGTAACAAGGAAACCAGATTCCCACAAGTATTAGCCATCAAATTTGTCCCTCATGCCAAGAAGAAACAAAGTATCACCAGTGAAAGAGCAACATAAAATACTCAAAGGTAGTACACCACAGTAACTACTATAGTAAACACTTACACAGAGTCCAAAATAGTGAAATAAATAAAGGTTAGACCAACAGTAACTAGAACATTGTGTGAGCAGTAAATTAGCCTCAAGCAGCCAGTATAATGGCGACCTTGGCTAGTAGAAAAACAGGCGGAAGAGTTTTGGCTGTTTGAAATCACTCCCTCCCTCGCCATTTTATTTGACTGTCACTACTTCACTACTTCCGACATGATAATGAGCGGAAAATTAAGATTTTGAACACACATGATTCAGCATCATTGGCAGCTTTTTACTCATCAATGGTAATTTCCTATTTCTATTAAATGCGAACACTACAAATACACCAAAAAATAAGACTTTTGACATTTGGAAACATTTGGAAAACCATGGCACCACTGTGACTATTTTTGTTGATAGGAAATATGCAGAAAAGTCAATGGCAAAAACTGCCAATGACTTTAGATTTTCCAGCCATACTGGAGACTTAATGGTATATTTTGACCAACATACTGTACAATCCAAAATTGTTACAGGATATTTTTAAATGATAACCATACATGACCACAGTCAAATATTAACAGACAATGAGCTTCGAGTTCACTTCTGTTTAACTCCCCTCCAGCCTCACACTTCCTACTCTTCACACACATCTTGTCTTTCTCTCTCCATCCTTCCACCTCAGCACCAGATCTTCTCTCATATTCCTTACTCCCAGTCTTCATTTTCACCCCACCCCTCTTTTCTTTCTGCCTCTCTCCCTCAGCCTCCGCGTCTCTCACCCTCCACCCCCACTCCCACCATGTCCATCCCTTCGTCCCCCACTGACTGTGTGTCTCCAGGTCTTCCTGATTGGTCATGGGGATTTCTGTTTGTGTGTGTGTTTTTGTCGACCGTGGCTGCTCTGCGATGGACACTGCCCTGACTGCGCGTGAGAAACTTCAGCTGCATGACACTGTCCCTCTCTCTCTCTTTCTTTTTTTACACAACGACTCACACATGTGCTTTTCACTCATATTGCCCTGTTGTTGGCTGCTGGCCTGAAAACAGGCAACAGCCAATAACAGAACCAAAGAGAAGAGGGGAAACACTTAAATAATCTCCTTCCCCCTGAGCCCTGGAGAGCTCAGTCTCTAAGTCTGCTCAGGAGGACTCAGTGTGCATCCCAGCCTGTTGGATTTCAGGCAAGAGGATTGTATTAGCATCGTGACATTAAACAGGAGACTCATGGGATCAAGCACTGTAGGGGAATAAACAGCTATTATGTTCTTTAAGAAGTGAACTGAGCTTTTGTTGACACATAGCCATATTTGTCCTGTGTGAAAGCTGCTGGATAATGCTGGTGGTGTTAATGTTTATATCAGAAACACAAAATATAATACGTAGTAAAGAGAGTTTACTTGTATATATTAAGACATCCTCTTAATTTCAACACAACTGTTGAGGTTGTAGTGTTATCTCTTTTAAAGGGTAAGGCTGGAATTATTGTATATAAAGAATTGATCTACTAACAAGTATTGTTTGTGTAGTCGCTGTGCCGTTGAGTTCCATCGCTGGTTAAAAACGATTACAAACGCACCAGTGAGCCACACCGTTGCACTGGCTGACGTGTTCCTCCATTACAATTAACATGGGCACTGGAGTCCCACATTCACCATCCTACTCAGTAGAGCACCAAACGTGTATTTATTCGCAGCTGAAAATCAACAAATACCCAACAAATGCACTATTTACTCCTGTCTGAGTAATGTTTGCTGAAAACTACAGTGCCCAGCTGTTTTAGGAAATAAATCAGTCAAAGAAGTGAAACTATACATGTGTGACCCGTCTTCAGTAGGAAACGACGAGCTTGAGGCTGAGTGCCAAAGACAAGGTAGGCAAGGTCAGAATTAATGAGAAACACACTAACGCATTGCTGGATTTGGTCTTTTCATTTCATATAGAATAACACGAGCCTTGTGTGATACAGAAGCTAACAGATATCTAAACAAACAAACATACAAATAAAAAATATTTGGCGTAAACATTATAGTGTGCACTATCCTCAGTACTCAAGGACAACATAAATAAAAAATATATATATATAAGTAATAATAAGTAGATGTATGGTTTAATGAAGAGTTTTATTGTAAGGGATTGTATAGAGGGGATGTTTATACAAATCTGTACTGCATCAATGCAAACCTACTAAACTTAGCTGATCTCCGTGTTTTAACACTGTTACTATTTCCAGTTTCATTTCTGAGATAAGAAAAATTGCAGGTTTTCAAATCACTTGAATGAGTTTCAGGAAGAATGAAATCTTGACCAGAAATTCAGTGTGAATCATACGATGGAGTCAGAATCAACCAGTGGTCCTATGCGGGTGAATTTTGACCCTAAAATCTGTGGTTTTAACGTTATCTGACAATCATAATCTCCATTATCATTGAGTCTCTACTAAAACAAAGATGCTCTGCTGTATTAGTGTTAGAGCTGTGCGTAACGGCTTTGTGTGTGCGTGTGCGCATGTGTGTGTGTGTGTGTGTGTGTGGCGGGGGGTGTCAAACTGTCTGACACCTGCAGATCTTCATACTCAAAATGCAAATCCAAGCCCTCACCCCCACCACGACCCCTCCCTCAATCTCCGTGATCCAAGGTTACTGAGCAACGACTTTCGCAAATCTAGATCAGATTTAAATAATAGTACAAAAAGAGTTTCAACAGCACTAAACACCAAATTAAAGCTTTTTACTGGAAACAGTATGAGAAGCCAATTTTCTGATCCACATGATGTGTAGGCCACATTCCTCTGCCAAGTCTCCTCCAACCGTGCAGATGGTTGCTAGATATTTTTAGCAACTGTGCAAATAAAAATCCTCATTGGAAATAATAGATGAGGCAATTTTGCTGATACAAAGTTCCCTCCGACTACTAGCAACAGAATGCTTGGTTATTCTGCAAATGATAATCATTTGAACTGTGATGGCAAACCGGAGAATTTGAGGAGCAGTTTGATTTCATGCTGCCATAACAAGATTAATAGAGGTATAAATAACAATTTAAATAATGGCATGAAATCAGGTAGTGCTGAGTGATGATGATGAGAATGATGCTTTAGAAGAGAATTATGTGAGTTGGTAAATTGCCTTGGCAAAGTGTTGAGTAAGTCTACATGCTGCAAAACTACAAAAACTACAACTTTTGATTGCCAAAAAGCAGGTGCAAGCCCCGGAGTCGGCAAGCATCTGCCCAACTGAAGTGAAGTGAACAAGATGCTGAATTCCTAACCAGCTATGGCTGCAGCCTTGCAGCTGAGCCTGACCTCTGACCTGGCTGGTGGGGGCATGTTCGGTGGGGAACAAGTAAAATGGCGCATTATTTGTATTGTTGTAAGTGGAGTGTGGTGCAAATGAGGAAAAGCACCTGTTTCACTGGGTACCACTATTGCACTCTGGGAATGTTAGTGATGCCCTTTAATGTAAGCCTGCTCTCTAGTGCCACCCACTGACTATTCTAAACAGCACAACACAGCAGCATGGAGAAGGGAAAGTAGAACCACAACCAAAGTAAGTCTCAGATAAGCAATTACCAGTTTACATCACATAAGATATAACACTGCACAACAACACTATAGATCCAACTGTATCAAGAGAAGTCTCAATGTTTTATTTGCCCTGTTAGTGGAAGGGTCTACCATCCCAGTTACACTTCCCCCATACACTATATTAATAATGGTTAAACAATCTATATCAAATTAAACTAGTTATTGCATAAGTGAGGTGATGTCTGAGAGCAGAGCAACAGCCCAGGAGGTAGCGTGCAGACTTTGCAGGTTTTATCAGTGGTGTTAGTTTGATTTGATCATGTTAGGAAAAATCTTGGAAACTTTGTAAGCTTGCCTGTGAATCAACAGTCAAGCAGCGCCACTAAGTGGTCATGAGGTGGTAGTTCCAGTCAACCTGACTTATTTGATCGAATTTTCATTTGTTTAAATCAATAAGACTGAGATATTTTGAGATAGATGAAGCTTATTTTTTTACATATTATATTTGACAGTTAATACTGATTTTGAGACGTATTTTGTTTGTAAAGTTCAGGAAGTGTTCAAGTTCAAGTTCAAGTTTCAAGTTTAATTGTCATATGCAGTTTAACAGAGTCAACTATGCAATGAAATGTGCAGGACGAGAGTCGGTCTACTCAGCATTAATAAACACGATACGAAAAC